>JANIJG010009616.1:25529-51664 GCA_024611175.1 Megaceryle torquata | reverse complement strand
AGAACTGGACGCAGCACTCCAGGTGAGGTCTCACCAGAGCAAAGTGGCAGAATCCCCTCTCTCGATCTGCTGGCCACACTTCTTTTGATGCAGCCCAGGATGCAGTTGACCTTCTGGACTGCAAGCTCTTGCTGTCTGCTCACGTCCAGCTTTTCATCCACCAGCACCTCTGAGTCCTTTTCTGCAGGGCTGCCCTCAATCACCTCATCCCCCAGCCTGGATTGATAGTGGGGATTGTTCCGGCCCAGGTGCAGGACCCTGCACTTCATCTTGTTGAACCTCATGAGGTTCACCTGGGCCCACACACTTGAGGATTCCCATCATTTCTTCCCTTCTTGTTGCCCAAATGACAAATTCTGATGTGGCTTATGGCCAGGTATGGGATGGTAGCACGCAACCCTTCTCAGGTTGTGTCTGCAGGGTGCGATCCGTTACCTTTTAATAATGAAATTGTTTGTGAATGCTTTGGAAAATCCAGCTTTCTGGGATTACTGTTAGAAGCTTGTCTGTTGTTGTTGGTTTTTAGTGGAACTAAAATGTGGGCTTCTGAAGCTCCCGGCTGCTGCTAAGAAAACAGTACTTTGGTCACTGTAATGTTAATTGTGCTTCAGAAACAAAAGAAACAAAACTGGGAATAACTTAAGGAGGGACTATTTGAAAGAAGAGAAAGAAAAAGGCTGAAGTCCAGCATGTTTTAAAACATAATAAAAATCATACGTTATGGAAATGGTCTCTCACAAAATGCATTATTGTGATGCTATGGTAAAAGGTAATACTTGAGGATACGATGCAAGAGGTGGTGTTTAAAAATGCCTTCCTCCTGCTGTCTCTGTATTTAGTCACAGGTTTTTCCCATTTCTTTGCATGCTCGTCTGGTGTTTTTTCTCCTAGATTACCTCATTGCTCTCAAGAAATCCCTCTTGGTAATATTGATAACCTAATATATGACAGATTTTGGTCATTATTATTTCATTTAGTGGTCATATGTATAGACCAAGAGGGAATCTGAATATTGATTCACTGAATGGCTAGTAACAGTGATTTATGAGTCAAGGATTCAGTGCAGTGAGCCAAACACGGGAGAGATTACATCTTAGGTGCCACCATTGATTTTGTTTGATATTTCACTGCACGGTGATGAGGCCACGGTCTCACAGATGTTTACGTTAGAACCATATTCCTCCCTAAACAAAAAATAGGCCTCAAATTGCACCCAGTGCCATGTGAGTCTGTGTGTGTGCCTCCTGCTTCTCAATTTAAAAAAAATTATATTTTTTCAGTTACTTACAGTTGGTATTTCTCTGTTTTTTTTGGTAGAATATATATACATATTTTTAAGTAATCAAAAGTGACTTTGCTGCCCACACAAGCTTGTTCTCGAAACTTGAACCATATTGTTTAGATTTGAATACAGACCACATACACTGATCTTCAGTACGACTGCTAGAAAATGTGATGCTTTAAAATGGGTGTTAAAACAGCACCTTCGTGAATCTTCTTGGTAATATCCCCTGGCACATGCCTAGAAAAGAGGTCTTTGGTCCAGTAGTTTCCAGGCGATTGGTGGTACCAAACTGACTTTTGTGCATGAATACGATGGTGAGGCTGCAGTTTGGCCGTCCCTGAGCATGGTTTGGTTGCAGGTCCAGTGTATTCAGGCTTTACAGCCCCCATTAACCCAGTCAGAATGTGAGCAAAAGCACTTTAAATGCGGGGGGGAGGGGGGGAATGGATTCGTGTCTGCTCTCGCCTGTAACTCAATTTATGTTTTGGAAATTAGCACCTCGTGGGTGTTTCACTGGTGGCTGTGTGTTGGTCTAATGAGGTTGTCTTCCTTTGGTGTGTCAGGCATATCTGAAATGATTTTCCTGCTTAAGCTCAGTGGTGAGCGGTCAAAAAGCAGATTTGAGAGTGTTGAAATCTTTGCAATCAAGTAGAGAAACGCCACGTTGCTGCACAAGTACGGGCACGTCTGACCACAGTCCTAGGACTTAGTTCTGTTTTGTTTTTCAGTCTACTGCCACTTCAAACAAGTTCTCGGCTGTGAAAAACACTGGATGGGAGGGAAGAAGAGGAAAAAAGGGGAGGAAAGAAAAAAAAAAAGAAGAGATCAGCTAAGTGGCATAACAGCTTTGAGAAATGCGGGCCTTTGCAAAGCCTTGTCAAGGCTGTCAACAAACAGTTTGCTGTCTTACAAGACTGCTGTGTCTTTGGTTGATGTTAGTCTAGTGATTTTTTTTTTCTGAGGGAAAGGAATGATATCTTCTAATATAAATAGATTATTCTGAGGCTTTCTTGCCTGTGAGAATTTTGAAAAGCCTTTGAATTTTCTTCAGCTGTTACGATGGCTTCTTTTAGTTTGTCATACGGGTCTCGGTGTTTGGCTGGTTTTTGTTGGGTTTTTTTATTGCTATTCATTATTTTCTTGTTTATTTTTGATGTTCATAAAATCTGTCCTACGTAGGTTTGAAAATGAGAGCTATTTGTTTTGTGGTTTAATGAAGAGAATGGCAAACAGCCTTAGACTGTGCCTCTGGTGTCCAGAGTGATCAGCATATTTAACATGCTCAGCGTGACACTAAGATATTACAGCCGATAACGGTTGTAATTGACTTAAGCATCCCTTCCCCCCCCTGCTTCTTTGGATGCTGGGGATTTATCTTTGAGATCCCAGGAAGATGTAGTTGCACAAGGGACAGAAGAGTTAGAAAGGTTTTAGCTGTGCTGTTTGAGCGGAGGTGGCCTGATGTAGCGGCACCGTGTTGATTCAGGTGAAATAAAGGGAATTTGCAATGAGGATTGAGTGACGCCTCCTACTCCCATCTCCTCTTGATGCTGAGCATTTAGCAGAGGCAAAAAGAGAAATTGAGTCTTGGCAAAAGGACTGTGCCTGGAGCCAGAAAAAGCCATTCTTATTAGCGCTAGCAGAGGTTTGCTCTGCTGGCTTATTGAATGAAAACTCCCTGGTGTCCAGGCTTTATCCCGCGTTATAAAGAAGGGGCAAAGCTGGCTTTTTGGAGTATACCACCACGTAGGGTGTCTGTGAAACACAAGAGCGAGGCCAAGCTGAACTGGAGTGCCGATGAGAAAGGAAAAGCTCTCGTCTTTTCCTCTTGAATCCTATTTATTTTCTCTGCGAGTGATTGCAGTAGACCACTGAGCTGCATGTGGACTGATGGGCTAAATTGTGATGTTGCACCGTTCAGTCTTAACGCCTTGTATAGGTAGATTTGGTATTTTGAATGATGTGCTGCACTGATGAGCTGGGAACCCAAGGTGATGTAGGGTGGGCGGTTCTGTGGTCATCCTCAATTTAGTGTACGTGTTTATTATGAACTATTCCAGACGTTCCTCAAGCGTGAATGTCTCGCTTCTAAGCACAACGCATCTGAATGCACTGACTTTTTTTGTTGCGAGATTGGATGAGCTCGGTCAGGTTTTGTTTTTAGTGTATCATTCCCTTCCCTGATACCGTGTTCCTTCCGTGCAACTCGGGAAGAGGTGTTTTGGGTTAGAGAACCAGTGTTCAAGGTGACAATTAATAGCGAGTGTTGAATACAGAAAATAAATCTTAGTTAAGCAGTTTTAGAGAGAGCAGAGTTAGTCTTCTTCCTTCTTGCAATATGCAACATGTTTTGTTGGAACAGATCAGGCACTGATTGTTTACCAGAGGTAGTAGAAGGATGCTGACTAAATCAGCCTGGGGTCTTGCTCGTCTTCAGATTACATTTTTTTTGGTGAAATCTCATAACTTTGAAGATTTCCTACAGTGTAATATTGTAGCACTAGTGCAAGGTTATTAATGTAAGTATTTTGAAGAATTAGAAGTAACTCGTGTTGAATGCATCTGAAGATAGGTTCCACGTTGAAAACTAGAGCTAATTCTTGCAGATATGTACAAAGCTCTTCGATCAGAAATGGCATTTGTCTCATTCTAGTATTTTACTAATGTGACTTAGTTTTACTAATCACACTGCACTAATTAAATTCTTATATTACAGATTATAGGAAGTTTAGCTTTTTTTTTTTAAATTGGGAAAGCCTCATGATAGGAAAGCACGTGGACACATGATTTCTCGGGAGACTAAGTAGTCTATTAGATGGTATGAATATCTATCTACTCACCCGTGCCTCCTCTTCCCCCTCCTTTCCTCTGCAGAGTGTCTCAGATATATTACAGAATTGCATAGTTTCATAAACTGGGTTATGAAAGGCAGTGGGGGTGCTGCATATGTGGCAAGGTAGGTCATACAGGATTTATAAGGAGGACTGCCTGGGTCCTGCTAGTGCCTACGAGCTGTGAAGCTGTGGCTGTTGTTCCTTATCTCTTCTGTGCCTCATCATCTGTAAAGTTGGTGTAAATTTTATTTCTGTAATGGGGATGCTGAAGCCTGACTGAGGTTGCAAGTGCTTCGTGCTGTTTCTAAGATGGTTTGTAAAACTAAGCAATGTATTGGAAAATACATTGGTGTTAGTCTGAAAGACTTTCAGCTAAAGAAAAACAATCCTTGCTTAGCTGGAAAGATAGATCTCTGCGTTCCCCTCTGTCTTAATTGCCTGGAAAGCTGGATGGAACAGGAGGGCAAAGGCAGCTTTTGAGCATGCTGTGTCAGTTGTCCGGAAGCTCTTAAAAGACCCTTTTTTGGCTTTTGAAAAGAAAACCTTGGGAAGGTTAAACAGAGTAGAGTCAGGACGCAGCAGTCCTTTAAAGGTCTTTCTCTTCAGAGATGAAAGTATTTCAAGGAGCACGCTTGGAGCAGCTTTCTCTTATCTCTGGGGTGCTCTCGAGCGATGCTGCAGAGAGAGAGGTGGCCAACAGTGGCACGTATTCTGCAGCGGTCGTGTTCCATCTGTAAGAAATTTCAGAAGTACAGAAGAGCAAGGAAGCAAGGCAGAGGCGCTAGGATACTCGGGACTTGGAGCACATCTTATGAATATGGTATGAAGAGATGCCCCGTAGTTCTGCAGTGTATGGGTTTGAACATAAACATTTCCATGGCTGGTCTAGTCTTCTTTAACAGCACCTATGTGAAGAAACTTAGCAAGGTGAACTGCTCTGTTTTCTAGTGGAGGGTTGGGTTTGGTGGTGTTGGGTTTTTTTTTTTTTTCCCTATGGGAGGTTTCAGTATGGCTCAGAGGTAGGGATTTAGGTTACAACTGAAATTTTCCAAGCAGCTTTTATTGTGCTCTGAAATTCAAGCAACCTTTTGCTCGAGGGAGTTTCTCTTTGCCCCACCCCTAAGCCCAAGCAGTCAGTGATCCGGAGAAAAGGTTTATTAAGGTCTGAGGGGAAATAAGGTATTTGCACAGGACAGCCGCTCACCGTGGTCTCCTCTTTCTGTTTGTGAAGAAGTAACTTAATATGTATTTTCCTGGTCCTACTTGTTTGGTTTGGGATTTGTTGTTGTTGTGAGATGCCACTGACAGTCTCCCTGTCGCTGAGAGATGGATGGTCAGAAGGATGTGGCTGACGGCAGTATCTATAGCTGGAGTGCTCTCTGGCTCCAGCTCATGTCTGGGTACCTTTTTCAGGATTAGGTTTTGTTAGACTGATGAATAGTTCAGAACTGAGCTGTTCTTTTACTTGGAGCCACGTTGAGTTTCTCGAATATATGGGTTGCGTTCAAAATGTTTCACTGGGAAGCTGTTCATTTTTATTTGATTGAAAAGAAAGAAGCAAACCCAAACCCTATTGCATCAGTTTTCAAATGCTGCTTAATTTTACTTGCTTTTTTTAGGGGAAAAAAAAAAAAAAACCAACCCAAAACCCAAACGTGTTGCTGATAATCTGGTAGGGGCTGGTTAATTTATTTTGAATTCTCCTTGCAGCAACACACCGAGTTAAATTCTATGTCTGTAGGCTATGGCAATCTAGAGAGAACAATATATTGCACAAAGCACTTAAATTTGTCCTTAAAATATTTTGCATTTATGCTTAGTGGAATAGTTTCTGTTGGTTTTGATATCACAAGAAAACATCAATAACCTTTCAGAAACTGTGGTTTCTTATTAAAACAGTTAAAATAAGTTAGTTTACAAGGTCAGGAACTCCTACTCGATTTAAAAACAAACCAAACAATCTCTGCAATAAATTTTGCAGCTATTTCCTAGAGAGATGTTGGGTACTGCAAGTGGTGCTTTGATCATTGTTTTTGTTTTTAACACAGCTCTTCCCCCCCCCTTCCATTTAAAAAGCCCACAAAAAAGTGATGAGTTTAAGGATGATAAAGCACCACTATGTCACCATCCACTTGAAGGTGAAGGAAGATGTCTCAAAATCTGGGCGTGCAGTGATATGCTAGGAAAATAATGCTAGAATTTGAGTCTCAGGAAGTCAAAATCTTCTGGACAGACTGGGAGCAATCAAAAGGCTGATTTAATTTTACTTTTAGCCATTATTGTTCCTCATCTGTTCTCTTGGATTATTCTGATTGCTTACTGAAATTATGCTGATTAGTCTGTAGTGTTTGCAAAATAGTTCTGTGATTTTTTCCTTTGGGTGCTACAGGTAAAAGATTAATCCAAGCTCTTCCCAAGCTTTTATCTGAACTATCTCCAGGGTTGGCTTTTTTTTTTCTTTTTCATATATCATGGTGGCAATTTTTTCTTCTTTACTCAGCAGGAACTCCTTTGCAATTGTAATTTCTCCTGAATGCAGTGTATCCTTTGTGGATTTTTAGTTGGTTTTTTTTTTTTTTTTTTCAGTTGCAAAACACACTCAGCCCAGTGTGCAAGATCTACAGATATGATGTGACTGTCTCTTCATAACTGATTCTGGGTTGTCCTGTAGCAGCTGGTGTATCACCACCTAAATTGAGGGCACATTTTTTACCTCTAGGCACATGGGATTGTGCCAGGGAGAGCTAGGCTCTGGCCATCCTGCACCGAAGCACTCTGCTATTGCACACTCTTTGTTGAAATAGATGTGTGGATAAAAGCACCTATGATTGAAGAGCACCCGTCTGTAGTTGGATATTGGAAAAAGGGTTTATTTTTATGTATAAGTAAACGTAAAAATAGTTGGCCTCAGATGTCAGTTCTCTTTCATTTCCCTGTGTGAGGAATCACAAGCGTGCTTGTCTTGTATGAGAAGGATGCCTGCGCTGAAGTGGTGTCACTCCTCTTAAAGAGGAGCCAAGTAAAGAAGCCTGCTTGGCTATTTAGTAATCTCCTCTTCTGCCACAGTCACATTCCCTTCATTGAGAGCCACAGAAATTATTCCATACTGTTTTCTGTTAATCCCCATCTTCCTCTCCTTGGGGAAAACAAAACATCAGTCTCGTTGCTGTCTGTGTGCTCAGGGAACAAACTTACAATTGATTAATTTTAACATTGACTACTAGAAAAGCAGTTACACTTTCTACTTCTGAAAATGATCTGCAGTTCATAGAATTTCTCTTTCTGGCATTCTCTGCTCTTCATGCTTTCCATTTCTGCTTGCAAAGGGGTAAATACATTTTTAAAGCCCTGTACATGCTCTGCTACTCTTAAGTGGCCCTTGGATCCTGCCACTTAAATTTTCTATGTTTGTAAAGTAACATTAATTTCACATTGCTCAGAAATACATCCGTGCAGTCCTCTCCATTGGTCTTGGAGAAACCAAGTCAGTGTGACACCAGACTCAGCTCTGTGGATCTGTAATTGCTGTGTTCAGAGTCGTTCTTCCAGGGTTGTTTCACGTATCTGTAATAGGTAGAGCTAGCTTTGTAGTGAAAAAATACTTTGGTTTTATATGGATGTTAATTTTTCTCTAGCTTCCCAAATGGTTAGTTGAAGTATGATCTAGTTTCACAAGTGAGATATTTTATTGTTCTTTGAAGCAGGGAAATGCAGGTTGTGTCAGCTTTGGGGAGTGGGAAAAGCTTTGCCTAGTCTTCTGCAAATCCGATTTCTTAGATTCAGAGAAAGCGTTCACTTGTTTGGTTTGTTTTGTGTCTTAGTGCAAGTACATCAATAACATTTGTACTTTCAGCTTTAACCTGTATCATTATTTGGCAGTCTGTTTAATGGTCACTGACCTTGAGAGATTAAATCCCCCCAAACCTGCCAAATTCCCAGCTACAGTACAGGTGTACTGTCAGCTTTTATTAAAAAATTCTATCTTCATGTCAAGTAAAATTTGATATTCCAAATTATTGCTGTTCTCCTATTGATGGATTTTTTTTTTCTTCCTTTTCTTCCAAATTCTCTGTTTCTCCAGGTATAAAGATGAATAATGCAGACCACTGGTTTCGATGATGCCGGGTTTTTATAACTGGATTCATTAAGGAATACAAAGAAAATTCTTACAGGGATCAATAATGGTGTCTTCTGGCCACAGAATGCAAAGTTTTTGGTTTCTGCTCATTATCAGCTTCCTGCAGTGTACTGAAGGTAAGCTTTAGTTTATTTTTTACTTGATTTTGCAGATGAGATAAACGGTCTGTACAATTAATTTCTCTTGGTCGACTTGAAGTTTTTAGGATGTCAAACTAAAAGTATCTGTGGCATGGTTTAGGTTTAATTTATAAGCCTCCAATTGTCTCTTTTTCGATGAAAACAAAAAGAAAATCTATTTTGGTTTTGATACAGTGTGGTATGTTGAAGCTGAACCAGTGTTCAGGCAGCTGAAGTGACACCATGAATATTGTTGATTGATAGGTGCCTTATTTTTGGACTCTTCCTGTTTATTCTTTTTTTTTCTCTGTTTTCATTGAGAAGCTGTTTAGTAGCAATGTAGAGGTATGTTAAATGGGATATAAAATAACAAAACACTGCAAATGGAATACCTGTTTTACTCTTCTAATTTGACTGGCTGAAAATAAAATGGCAAACACATCATTAAGGTTAGAACCATGCAAGGGAAATTTCAGGAAATAAAACTCAAAAATGCATACAGAAATAGCATCTGCTTAAAGTATTTTTGCTTTTATAAAAAAAAAGGGGGGGGAATGCTTCACTGCTATCAAATGTGGTGTTTAAAATAGCTCTTAAATTAAAAAGATGAGGAAGGAAAAAGCTTCTTAAAAATAGTTATTTCATGTATTTATCTTTTCCTCTTCATAAATTGTTTTGTCTAGTTGGTCTGTTTTCCTAGCTCTTCTTGTGGCCCTTTTGATAGAGAAACATGAATGATCAGGAGAACATGGTTTATGAATTTTTAATTATAGATATTTGGGCAGAACTTGAGGTTATTTTTGGATGGAATGATTTTGATAGACTAGATTGCAGGTGAAAAGACTGGGTTAGTAATAAAACAGCACCTTCATGCCTTCTTAACCTTATTCAGTAATTGGTATATAATATCTAGGCTGCATCTGTGGCATGATCTGACCATCTTTTAAAGCAGATATGTACCTTACTCTGTCAAAATTTTTTGAATTTATAGGCTAAATTGTCAGAGATGATTTAGGAAAGCTGCTCTTCCTCCCCCTCTCCTCTTTCCCAAATCTACGCAAATAAAAATGTTCTAGTTCTCCAAAACAGCAAAACCCCAGATAAAAAATTTAAATACTGCATACCATCTTCCACATTCACTCTGTCATTTCCTAAGCAGTTATTCTAGACAAACACAACTTGCATCCTGTGTTGTACTGAGAGACAAGCTTTGCTGAAAGAGGTTGTTCTGTCTACGTTTGAACATGCTCACATACCAGGGAGTGCATCTTCATGAAGGTTTCAGAACACGGGGAAGTCTCATTTCACTTCAGTAGCTTTCACAGTCTGTTTCCTCTCCCTCCCCTCTTTCTTCTTAAATATTGCCAGGATATGTTAGAAAACTGGCATTTCCCATGGCACGCTGCAGATCTTGGATGGTTTCATCATTGATGGGTTTCTGATTCGGTAGCTGCTGTACTGAGTGCTCTCTTGGTGTCTGTTAAGTCTGTGGACTTGGGTATAATCTCACTTTTATAGGAAAGTAAGGCTCGACAGGTGGGAGGTAAAATGCTTTTCAGCCTCTTTGACAGGTAAGGAAGGTAAAAGAAGATTAGGAGAATGGAATTCTAAATCTTATGACAAGGTAACAACTTGTATTAGTTACAAACACATTTATATTGCAAAAGTAGTTGCATCAGTTGAAACCAAAGATAGGAGAAGTAGAGGCATCTATTCACGTGTGTTGGTTTGGTTTATTTTATTTTTTCCCCCCTCCTGAAGTTTTCAAACACTAAGGATTTTACTTGTTATTTTAATGGTTTCAAAAGCCTACACCTAGTACATTTTACAAAGATTCACATAGTTGCGGTTCAGTGCTGTGTGGTGGATGAAAACATTTGCAAACAGAATGGAAAAGCAGACAAACAGCTTTTTGTGGTTTGGTTACTGTAGCAAACAGCATGCCACAAAGAGTGGTTTATCTGCTGAGTTCGGAAAGGAAAAAGTCAACTGAGAACTTCTGCAGATTGAAATTTTGCCATTTACAGAAAGCTAATTTTCATTGTCATCTGTAATATTTCAAGTTCATTTTGTTCTGTCCCTGGTTTTTTTGCTTTTAGTAGCCAGTAGCAATCTTTTGATGCTTCAGTTGTGAATTTACTTTTTTAAAGTCTGTACAAGAGCTGCTTTTTCAGCTAAAAGAAACAGAGAAGGAAATTGGGAGCAGATAACAGAATCATACCAAATTAATTGTAAATTCTTAAAATAAATGAAATATCGTGGCTCTGTATACTGGAAATGAATATTAATACAGAGTTGGCTTCCAGCCACAGAAGCAAAATGAATACCACATTATTACAGTTTCTCACAAGATTACGTTGCCTTCTGCTTCAGTAATAAGAGATGCCAAGTGTAACGTGCTTTAGTAGCACTTCATGCCTGGAAGTATGAGCAGGAACAAAGGTTAAAATAAGAGCATCTAACTTTTGCTAGAAATAAGAAAATCTTTTAACTCTTTTGTTTGGAAGTCAGGGATTTTTTTTTTTCTGATAGAAGCCTTATTTGTATATTCAGGTTGTTACAGCTGGCGCGGGAGATGAAACCTGGCTCAATTCCCTACTGTTATATTTTAATGTTTCTGTACAGTTAAACAGGAAAAAAAAAAGAGATCCTGGGTGTGAACAAGTGATTAATTTGTTCATATAATGAAGCATTTTCCAATCAAGATAAAGACTTCATTGCTCTCTCAGTGCCTTAACTTTAACTCGCCAGGGAATTAGCAAGCAGGCACATTTACATGAAGGCTGCAATTTTATTTTAGTGCCACCTATCCAAATAGGCATCATATCTTCAGTTAAGAAGGTCCTGGTTTGGCTTTTGTTTTTTCTGGCTGGTGTGGCCCAGGTGGGGTTGCTTTTGAAGCAGTCTGTTCCTTCAGGTGAAGTGAACCTGGAATGGACAAGTGCTGGCAGCTGGAGGGTAAAATCACCCTGAGCTATTATACACTGCTGGTAATTGATCAACAACACCTCAGTATTGTTGTGTAGGGGCTTGAAAAATATTGTTGCTGCCATCAACAACAAGCATTGCAGCCCTAAATAAGTAAAAGAGGAGATGCAGGTAAAAGGAATGAAAATCTGAAGTCATGCGCTTGAGTATGAATGTAATTTCATCCTTTTTTGAGCATACTCTACTATAGGTATAATATCTTTAAAACTCCAATGTTATTACAAAAGACAGATGGAAATAACTACCTTGGAAAGTAGTTTGAATGAAGAGTTACCCAGGTAGCTGTGTGAAGCCTGGCCTCATACTGTGACTGGTTGCCTGGGGGAGAAGGGAGCTCTTGCTGCGCCCATGCCAGAATCCGGCCCTCTCCCTGTCCCACGCCGTCCTGGCTCTCTCGTTGTGTGAAAGGTTGGGGTTCATGCTCATGTTGGTCCCATGAAATTGAGTCCCACACCTTTCCTTACCCGTTTCCTACAAACTGTAAGAAATTAATTACTTTTGGCAGCACCTTTTCTTTGATTATTCCCCCCCCCATCCTAATTAGGTGAAATCATCCAACAAGTTAAAAATTATCTGAGAAAATACAGAAAGTCAGAGTGTGAGATCACACATGCCTTGTTTCCATAGCAAAGCAGAGTAAAAAGCTTATTATGTATATTATTGGTTTCTCTTAAAGCAAGTTAAGACAGATACACTAATATGCATATGAAAAAAAGATGTCAAAGCTAAACATGATCGAGATTGGGTTTTGGACTCTACAAGTTTTTGTAATTTAAGCTTTATCTCGCTTACAGATTCTACCTTTCTGATGAGATTTACGTGCCATTGTTTTTATTCTCCTCAGCTGCTCGAGAAGCACAAGTGCTTGGGAAAGCACTGCAATAATTTCTTGGCTTACATTTTATTTTAATCAGAGTTTAATACCATTTACATTTATTTTATTATGAATTACTATGTACTCTTTGTCCAAAGGAAGAAGTGTCGTGCTTTCATTATCTATTTAATTCTGTTTTCCCAGATGTTATTAATGGTTTTTTTAAAAAAACATGGCCTGTCTTTGCCATTTTAATCAACATTATGCTGAGAAATAGAAATTCCTGTACATTCCACTTAGGCCAGCCAAGGCGCCGAGTGCTAAATTGGAAGCATCTCAAAGTGTGTATCAAATGTTAGTGTGTTTACCCAAGAAAAGGCATACTAAATACAGGTAACATACACTGACTCACTGCAAAGGTATTTGCTATTTTAGTGTGTTCTTCAGATCTTCAGCCTCTTGTCAAGCCACGAGGATTTAGTATGGCACAGGTACTCAACAAACTGTAGAAGCACAGTGGTTTTCCTGCACACTTACTAGGAACTATTAGTAGGATTTTGCCCAGGATAAACTCTGAAGGAAAAAAAACAAAACCAAAACCAACAAACCACCCAACAACAAACAAAACAACTGCACCCTGGACTTGAGAAGAAATCAACTTTTGTTAATTAGCAGATTTAAGTTCTTTAAGGGGTGAAACCCATTATGGAGTCACGCAAGAGCAAATAGGAGCACTAATTTCATTTCTAGCCAGGGAATTTATCACAGTGTGAAACTCTGTAAAGCACACAGTTAGTAGGCAACTACTTGATAACTGAGATTGCAAAGCATCCACAAACCAACCCAGTGTGCTAAGGCCAACCATGTACTGCCCACCCTTTTGTGGGTCACTCTAATAAGCCTTCCAATATTGTCTTCATTTTTATCATGTAGTCCTTAAGCGTTTTATGATTCTTTAGCAAATGGTGGTGACCCTGCTCTGGCAGGGGGGTTGGACTCAGTGATCTCCAGAGGTCCCTTCCAGCCCCTACCATTCTCTGACTGGTTAATGCAGATTAATCAGAAGGATATCACTCTGTGAAGGGAGCAGTTGGGTTTCTGCAGAAAGCAACTGCTGCATCGAGTCCTGTTCTCTTTCCTGGAATAGGATGCCATTTTTCACTGGGATGTTATGGTGCATGCTTATCTGGGACATCCTTTTTCCCTTTTCTGAGGAAGGTGTACACCCAACCTATCTTCTGCAAAGGAAATTGATCTAAACAGTGAGGCCAAACTTCTTAAAGACAAACGTCTGTTAAACTTTCCAAGTGCATTTCCAGGTAATAGAGGCTGACAGACTACATGGAAATGCCAGAGATTCTTTAACGTGCTGGCAGTGAATATCCTTTCATATATTCCCTGAGCAGCAAGGTCTGCAGGTTCCTATACTGTAGCATTACATTGCTGAAAGCAAAGCAAACCCACCACTCTTCTACAATGTACAAGAGCCACGTGAAGAACCATTTTATATACTGTACTAACATTTGTATGGGAATTTGCTAGGAAACCATAATTGTAAGGGTCTTATACTTTTTTTTTCCTTGCTGAAACTATAAATGCATAATTACTATGAGATGAGTAATAGTATTGCTCTTTTGATACGCCGTCTTCCTCAGTTACGTAAAAACCTTCTTTATGAGGGGAAATTTTGCATCTTCTTGAGCTCTCTATTCAGAATAAGAAAAGAACCCTGTAATTTGTACAACTGTAGAAACAGAGTGTGTTGTGCTAAGGGCAGATACTGTATTTTCAGAGCCCTCTAAGCTCTTACTCCAGTTTACCATGTATCGTTGCCATAACCTTGATGGGTCTCGGTGGGCAAGATGGGCCACGCAGCTGACTGCTGGCTGATTGACTTAACTTTCAGCTAACTTGCCCTGACACCACGGCCTAAGGGGCTTTTCTTTCATTAAATATAAATCTGGGTATATTTTTTGATTAATTTTTTACAGTGAGGTAGCTTTCCAAGAACACGGTAGCAGAATTTGGACAGACCTGTCTTAAAAACCAAAGAAAAAAAAAACCCTCTTAATTAGTATTTGGTTACTAAATATGGAAAAAATATGTAATTTCTTTTTATTAACAGTTGTATTTTAAGTGTTCAGCTTAATTTCTGTTTTCTATCAAGTGGAGGACTGTTCTTTGTTTAAGCCACAAGATGGTTTTTATACAGCTATAACAACGTTGTCTATATTGTACTTGTAGGTCATAGTGTAAAATGGAAGTATAACAACCTGAAGCATCTGATATCAGTGAATTCCTCAACATAGGCTTTCTTATTACATCTGGTGTCCTTATGATCATATAAAAATTAATGTGAAGTATAATGCTCTGGATTTAAATTATTTTTGCTAAGTTCTACGAGAACATAATGGGTTTTACACTTGCAAGTAGATCCATTGATGATCTAGATGGTCTACCTCTGTGAGTAAATGGCACAGAAAAGCAGTATGTTTTGTGCTAATTGTGTGTTGTACAGATGTCTTAATAGCAGCAAGACTGTGTAGGACAAAAGCACTACAGAAAAAGGACCTACACAAACAGCTCTAATATGTGTTTCACGTCCCTGCTAGCTTCTGTGTTTGCAATAGCGTGCCAGGTTGTGGTGTGTGAGGAAGAGGAGATAAAACCATTCATGGGGAGAAGTTCTGGGCTTATTGTCCACCCCATGCTGTCATATGAATGCACTTAATCTAGAAGCTCCCAACACATTATGCAGTTGTATGTGAGAAACCCAAGGGGACCACGTAACTTTCGGTTGTTGGCTGAGGGTTTCTGAGGGACCTTGGTGATGGAAGAAGAGCTGGCTTTTGTGTTTTCCCTTGTCAGGGATTTTGATGTCTCTCTCAGGAGTTAGGTAGCTTTGTTCTGTCCCAGCAGAAAGGGCAATTAATGCGAGGTGCTGTTGGAGCAATTTTCCTGTTAAATTTGAATTCATTTAGGAAACCTGAGAGGAAGTTGACACTGAAACCAGATTCTCCTATCTGTTGCTTTTTGTTGTTGTTATTGGAAAAAGAATGAGAATTGTTTTCTTTTTAAAGACTTGAGCCCAGTTGTGTATCACTTCTGGTTTAACCATATTCCTAGTGAGCTTCAGTCAGATTTGCCTGTTTGCCACTGATCCTGTTTGACTATGCATGTGGCATTGATCTGCCTTGCACAGTATTTCACATTAATTTCTCTTATTCCTCCCCACTGAGCTGCCCCTGTTCTTTTATCTAACTTAGAATTCTCTCTAATTCTTAGAATTTTTCTAACTCTTGCTTTTACTATTTTGCCCCCCTCCTTTTTTTTTTTTTTTTAATTATAAAATTTATGGATAAAGGTGAGATTTATTCTGTGCCTTGATTAACATTTACTGTTAAAAGTCTACTGGGAGAACGTGGGTCTATGCCTTAGAACCGATCATGTTTTTTAGTGGCTTAAGGTAAATATACTTTTAGTAAACACAAATGAACACTTTGCTGCTTATGCTTTTGCATCATTTAATTTGCAACAGATGAAGCTGGCATGCGTGAAGAGGGAAGCATGGAAAATACTAGAGGGCAAACGGGTGGTTTGTGATGGGGATTATTACCCTTAAAGATGGATCGAGTCCACAAAACATCACTTTGTGTATTAATGTACCAGCTGGAAAAAAAAAATAATTAAAATGTATCAGTGAAGCATATCATGCATAAACTGTTTGGTTTGGCCTTCAATTCAATCATGCTCAGTAGTAAAAATCTTTAAATCTTTATGCTAGTGTAAAGTTCTATGTATATGTATCTTCACATATATAAAAAGCATCTATGCAAATACATTTTTAAGACTCCAGAATAGAAAAGTCTGGATGTCATCCATGTATAAACTGTCCTGAAGGATTTATAATATACTGGGGTTTGTTCTGCAGTGTAAACAAAGTGCTGCCAGGAAAACAGGGGAGAAATGCATCTTGCCACCAGTGTTTTCTTTACCAGTTACACTGTAATCTTGTAATATAACCATTGCTTCGGTGTATGTGTTTAAATATAACAGTATCCCAATTAATTTGCTGTATAAATTATTTTGATTTTCACTCTGTTAAATCAGTGGTGTCCTATCTCCATCCTGGCATCCACTCCAGTTCTAGTATGTAACCTTTACCTCCTCGATGCATTATTTCCCAGCTCTTGGGTTGCTGATGGATCCATTTGAAGAGCATTTCTTTTACAAAAGGATGAAGAAAGACTTTTTGAATATTTGCTCTTAAATGTTTGTCATCGTGTTAATGCCATTTGTACCAGACTCAATTCTTATTTTAATTAACTCAAAGCCTCATCTGTTACCATTCTTTTAATTTTTTTTTTTATTTGACTGATTAAAAACAAAACCAAATAAAGCAAAATGAATAAAAAAAACCCCAACCTCAAAACAAAACACACACACACACCCCCAAACAAAACAAACCTAGTGAAAATAACAGGGAAAAACTTCACTAAAGAAAATCTTTGGTTGAGATACGAATGTTTGTGACCTGACCAAAGTTTTATTCTCTTAATTCTATTTCCATTTGGAGTAAGGGATCAGATTGTAATGGCAGGGGGAGGAAGTGTGCATTTAAAAGCATTCAAAGATGTTAAGCAACAATAAAACTCTGTAACTATTTAAATGACAGCAGCTGACTATTTGAATTAACTTTGTGTTTGGCTTAATTTGGGGTCCTAATTATTCCTAACTTACGTGAGTAGATTTCAATTATACAATACTGCAGGGATTTGTAGCTAAGGCAACTAAAGGAATCATTTTACATAAAGTACTTTTGTTCAGCTGATTAGGCAGGTTAAAATGGAATGATAGAAAATGGGAACTCTTGTCTGATAAGGCCCAGTGAATTCTTTCCAATGACACTATGAACAAATAACAGGAGGAGAGCTCATTATCGAAGATTTTTTGGGATTTATTTATTTTTTTTTTCCTGCAGCACATTTATGTCTTGATAAAGTGGCATTAGTTAACCACTCACAAGCAATTGATTCTCAGTATTATGAATAGTGCTGTCCATAAAAAGGCAATGAATTTTGTGACACCTTAGTTTTGGTCTTCAGGAGGTGATGTTTCCTAAAAGCTTGTAGACAAAAAATTCAGTTCTTAAAAAGATTTTTAAAATATATATACTTATCTAGACAATATATATTATTTAGGTCAGTTCAGCCTTTAAATAGTCAAAACACACTATGTTTACTGCACGACATTTCATGTTTTAGACATGAAAACATTTTTAGACATACAGTTCTCATCTCCAATATCCATTTTAGTGCCGTTTCATGAAAATAATTCCCAATTATTCTACAACCTTAAGATAACCAGGGGGAATTAGAGGTGGAGGAGGTATTGGAATAAAAGACTCTGGAATCAATTTCTGATTTTATTGCCCACACAAATATATATACCCTTTACTGGGAATTAATTGGTGAAAAAATTACTTGCATAGTTTGAACTGAAAAACAGGTATTTCTAAATATTTGTCTATAATTATCAGTGTGTGTGTATATGCTGAGGTAAAATTTCATTTTTTATGTAAAAATTTAAGATAAAATTTCATTTTATTCATGCCTGAATTGAATCTGCAGCATAGATAGTTGTCTCCTTTTGATGACGGTAGACTTGGTTTTGTTTCTTTCTCTGTTGTGGGTTGGTTGTTTTGGGGTTGGTATTTTGTGTGTGTGTGTGTGTATGGGTTTTTTTGTGTTTATATTTTGTATTTGTTTTCTTTCCCTCCCTCTCTTTCTTTTTCTCTTTCCCTCCCTCTCTTTCTTTTTCTCTTTCCCTCCCTCTCTTTCTTTTTCTCTTTCCCTTTCTCTTCTCCTCCCCTTCTCTCCCAATTTTTTTTGTTTCCTCAACCAGAGTACTGAAGGTTACAAGGATGCTTATTCTGCTGACTCTGGAGAACAGACAACACAATAGCATGTCTGCAATTTAAACTGATAAGTCTGATTTTAGAGCTGTCAGATTTGCCAGTATCATTTGAATATACACCCAGACTTTATATATAGTCAGATTTTAGTTGTTTTCGGTGTGTGTTGTTTAGATCAGAACTTGAAGTACTTCTAATGAGGTCAATGTAAGGCTTTGATGCTGTTTAAGAAGAGAAAAAAACCCAACCAAACAAAAAAACCACCTACAAAGTGTATGGGTCAATTGTGTAAGAGCAGTTTCTAAATTAAATTACAATTACTTAAAATTTACACTAATAGACCCACGTGCATCTCTTCCCTCCTCCCTGATAATACCTTTTTTTTTTTTTTGGTGGAAAATACATATTTTTTTTGATCACATATCTGCTGTTAACATGTTAACACTACACCCTTTTAATGAGTACAATTAGTACTGCTGACAGTTATTTAGGAGAGTCTCTGGAGTTGTGCACAGCTTCTCCATGTCAGATACTTGCTTTCCAAAGGGAAAGTTTTTAAGATTTAGTTATCAGAAGATGTTGCAGTAGGCAGTGTGCCTTTGGAAGATCTTCAAGGGCAAGGCTATGGGTGCCCACCCCACACCTGGGCAGGAGGACATCTGACTACCCCAGGAGCTGATGGCACGGAGGTCGGGCACAGGTACCCGTGCTTTTGGGTAGTGCACATTGGTGGGGTGCACCAGATGATGCTGAGCTGCAATATTTTCATCTGATGGTGATGAGGAGTATTGAGTCTTGCACTGTCACCCCATCGACTCTCTCGTGCTGGCTCTGGCACCCGTGTGATGGCCCTGTGGTGGAATAAGACAGGGAAGGGGTCTGGCAGGAGTCAGTCTTTCTTTTAGGAAGGTTCTCCCCCCAGTCACCTCTCTGAACCACTTCACCCAGGAATTGAAGAAGTGAGAGAGGTCATAGTAGGACCTCCAGATCGTAGTAGAGCTGTGAGAGTGTTCCACTCTTAAGCAGGTAAAAAAAGTAGGGAGATCTGTGTGTCCACTGGAGCCTGGGAAACCACTCTGCCAGGTGAATGGGCATTTTATACTCAGGAGTGAAAACAAGTCTACAATGTGTCATACTTTGTTATAATTTAGTACCAGTTTGACTCTTAACACAATTAATGGTACTTTGCAGGACTTTGTCATCTATAACTAGAGTATCTAGGGCCTGAATCTCCTTGATTTACTTATGAAGATGGCAAAGGCTGTCCCAGATTGTCTATAAATGTTTAAAAGTGCAAATCCAAAGACTGTCTTTGTGGTTTTATTAAGGCTGTGTTTAGACAGTTGTCAATGTTGCATCTGATTTTTGTCCAGACGAGGAAACAAGATTTTTTCCAAGGCACTTATGTAAGCTTGCTACATTTTTACAGCAACTGAAATAACATCATTTTATCCTGGCCCTTCTAGTTCAGATTTTTTTTCTTTCACTGGTAGTCGGTATTGGGAGCTTCAGAGGAAGGTGCCAAAATACTGATGTACACAAAATAGCTTTTCTTAATTCTCTTCTGTCATTGAATTCAGGAGATACATTCTGACCCATTGCTTAGTTACTTTGTTTTGCTTTTTTACTTTCATGTCCTAAGTTATATCTTTAGGTTTTGGAGTTCATTACCGTGGTTGTGAATCTCCTTGTCTTTTTTTCAGACTTTACTTTTCAAAGATGTTGTCATGGAACAGATTCCTCCATGTTTCCCATCTCACCCCATTTCCAGACCATTTTATGAATATATCGAGTAACACCCTTGCCTTGTGCTTTGTCATCCTGTTTCTCTGCCTCCATCCTCTCCCATCATCCTTTCCTCATGATCTCTCCACTCCACCTCACAAACTTCAGCTGTGCAGGGGAAATCGTTTGGCTTCTCTGCATTGTCTTCCTTAGTCTTAATTAGTCCCCTAATTCAGCAAACTCGTCACTTCTCACACAGTAGTAGGCTTCCTACCTTTGTTGTACTTAAAAGAATTTCTGGTTATGATATCATTGGAGAAGGTCTTGGAAAAACACCTGTGAGTTTCAGATGTGCACAGAATGTAGGCATGGAAAAATATACCCCGGAGTCAGGAGACAAAACCAGTCATATTTTACCAGTTTGGCTAAATTTAGATAGTAATAACAAGTCATACTTGAATTTTACAACACAGTTATAAAATTTGCTATATCTAATTGCAGCAAACTTTTCCTGCTCAGCAGATTTTTTTTGTCTTGCTGAGCAAGTAGTGTGCTTGTATGAATGATACTTGGGTACATCAACTTGGTTTATGGCTGTTTAAGGGCTTATAATTTTCTCTTTAAAGTCAAACTTCATTTTATTTTTTTTTTTATTATTTTTAATGAGAAGATTTTTATGGCCAACACATGCCCCACGAGAAAAGGAAGAACTTACAGATGGTTCAGAGGAGAAGGTCTGCTTCTTACATTAAAAACTTCATATCAGCATTTCAGCAGAGCAGTTTCTTAGGGTATCTCTGTTATCACTGACACTTTCACATTGACAAGCATATGGGATGTAGTGCTGAATGTGTAAATTGAAATGATCACATCTAGCATTTCCCTCTACCAGGTGCCAGCTTGCTGCTGCAGCTCTGCACTTAATGTTGAAGGAAGGGTACCAGGCATAGATTCATTTGCTAATTACCTCTTATCCCTAGGACAGGGTCCTTGGGCAAACAGCTTACCCAGGTGTTTTTGAGAACACCTATCTTTCCAATACAGGACTGCAGGTGGTCCTGTGGTGACAGTACAGTGTGCAGAATGTGTAAGAAATCTCCAGCCATCTGTGTATGGTTTGTTGGTTTGTTTGCTTGGGGTTTTTTTAAGACTTTAGTAAAGAACAGAAGAGAAATTTGAGAGAATTTTTCTGTCTCTATAAATTTGTCAGTGTGGAAAGCAGAAGACTGCTATTCCTCATCCTGAGAAAAATGTGTCCATGTGTTTGCTATGTTGGGAGTTCTTCTGATAACAAACCTGATTGTCCTGTCTTGTGATTTCAGCAGAAAGTTAACGTACGTGCCAGGCAGAGTGTTGCAAGGACTTGCAAGTTAAAATAAATAGAATGTGGTGGTTTAAGGAAGTGGTACAGTCTAAATTGCCTTTCAGTGCTCCTTTTCCAAGATCCAGTTTAACAGGATTATATAATTTTACTAATACCACTTTGATCTGTCATTTATACAGAAAGGCAGGCTTTCCAAAGCATTTGCCTTACATATTCTTTTTTTGGGCTAGACTTAATCACTTGCAGAACTGATAATATTTTCTCATTCTTTAAGAATTCATATTACAGTCTTATGTGTAATAGGACTGTGGTTTGAGTACAGAATGGTAAAATGAGCTTTTTAATTCATAATCCAGTAATTCAGACAGCTAAATTATGCCTCCCTTTACCTTTTATTTAGTAAAATGAATACAAAGAAACTTCAGAGGTATTGATGTCATCCAATTGCCCTTTTAGTTCTCTTTAATGCTGTTTCTAGAATAGATACATTCCTTACTGTATGTGCAACATCTGTTTCTTTATCATTTCTCCTAGCATTTTTCCAGACTTCTCCTAAGAGTTACACTTCTGAGACATTTTGTACAGTCCAGAATCCGTGATGTTCGCTGGAGCATCTCAGTAATTTATGTATGCCCAAGACAATTTTATTAATAGTTGCACCTTCATGCTTGGTTTTTTATTTTTCCTTGCCTCTAGTTTGTAAGTTAATATTTACTAGCACTTGGGAGTCATTATATAGCAACTTGTTAATTAAAAAAACCAAACAACAAACAAATCCCCCCAAAATACCCCAACAACCCTGGAAAAAAAAATCCCCAAACAAACAAAAAACACACACACACAAACCTAAAACAGAAACAAACAACCCAAAGAAAGAAAAACAAGGAGAAAAAAAACCCAAAACACCACAAAACCCAGAAATAACGAACCAAAGTGTGTGTGTGTGTGTATATATATTAAAAAGAAAAAGCCTAATGGATGACAATACCTTTCTTTTGGATTTAAAAACTCAGACCAGAGTTTGGAATCTTGATGAAGAAAATTTAGTTACTAATGAAGCACTCTTTAAAACCAGTTATGAAGAGTTACTAAATATTTTAATACACAGTTAATTATTACAGAATCCAGAAGATCAACGAGGTTTTTTTTTAACTAGCTTGAAAATGACTCGTAGCCTCTCTTGATGTTCTCATGTTGAGCGTGTGCAGCTATGAGATAATTTGTGTTTAAAAGTAGTGGTCTTAAGTGTATTCAAAACCCATCAGCATCCATCCCAAAGCCTATTTTAACTGATCTCAGGTTATTTCCGAGGTTAATTCTCATTTGGTTTTGTGAAAACAAAACGAAGCATATCTCTGTCTTCCTCTTTCATTTCTTTTGTAACCTATTTGGTTTGCAATGTTACTGCAAGAAAACAAGGGGCTTGTGTTTCACCAGTTAGAAAAAATTGCCATTTCATTATCACTTTGAGTAGGAGTAAAACTGCTCAAGATACTGACTCTAGTGAATACGTGAAGCAAGGCTGACGATTGTGGCTGTATTTCTGACTGGGTTAGGTGTATAAATTCCATTTCAATCAGGGAGAATTAGATGCTTTAAAAACCTTAAAGAAAAATAGTACAACATTTGGTAAGAATTCTCACTTAACTGAGAAATGCTTCATTGTAAATGGATAAGTTTCTCTCTGCCTTTGGATTAGGAAGACTAATCAAAGGTCACTTTAATATCATGCACAGATTCCACTGAATTAATCATTGTGTCCTTTTGCTTTTACCTTGGCTGTGTTCATCCCCTGCTACTCTTCTGCTTGGAGGGGTGTTTATGTTTTGTATTAGAAAACTGGTTCTAAGTAAATTCCCTGATTAGAAAAAAAAAAAAAAAAGGAAAAGAAAAAAAGACAGAAAATTTGAAAATTTTCAAAAGAAAAGAAAAACCAGTAGCTTGAAAGCTTGGGCAGATGTGCAGTAGAACGTAGCACGGTGTCCTCAGAACATTTTATGACCGGTTAACTTCTAGTGTTGTTGCATTAGTATTTCTTCATTTTATAAATTAATAAATCATGGAAGGGAAGGTTAAATTATTTGCCCTGAAATATAGAGAGTAAATACTGGAACCCTGGTGAGCATTCGGAGGTCCTTTCTGCTTAGACTAAAGATGCTAAAGGAAATGTTATTTAAAAAATAAATTAATTCACTTACAGTCGAGTCATTTCCTTTGGCATCTGTTGCATAAAATATACATTCATAGATGAACAGTTTTGACTAAGAACTCAGCAGGTATCAGAAGGATTCTTATAAATATATCTGTAGCTATCTTTTTGCACCTTACAGGTGGGAAACTGCCCTGAATTTGTAGTCCTAAAAGGAACAACTCTGGAATAATACCCGAGCATGCAGTTAGTTTATGCAAATCAGACTGCCTTAAAAATCAGAGTGTGGGTTTGGATGTCATGGATTAGATCCTTCTCTTCTCTTTGCATAGCTAAACTATTGGCAATGCGTGTTTCTGTTAGTGCCAATCTAAAGTAAAATAAATATTCATGTTAATTGGATCCAGCTCCCTAAAATTAATTTAAACTTTCTCCATGTGCTTAATCTGTATTGTTTTCTGTCTCTGAGTTTGTAGGCAGCAATTCAGCAAGCTCAGAGAACAATTAACTTCTCACAGAATTTTTTCAATCAATTAACTCTAATTTAAATTTTAATCTGATTCTGGAGGGGGAATGGTCGGGCTAATTCATGAAGACTGGGGTTTACTTGAAATGCAACAGCAGCACTGGTCAGTTTGCTTCATGGGCTTCAGGGACCTGAAATGGGTATCCCAGTTGCTGGATGAACTCAGCCCTGCTGCTGCACCAGGGGTGCTCCTCCCCTGCCCCAGCTCCAGCTGCTGGTTACCCCTCTCCCCAGTGTCCCCAGTCATCCCTGTGGCCCTGTGCTGACAAGAGCTGGGGGCTTGGTCCCCATCAAGGTGCTGACTCAGAGACTCAGATCCTTTCCTAGCCCTGGGAGTGGCACGAGGGGCTGGGTGTTGATGGGGATGTGGAGGAGAACACAGGGCTACCCTTTTTTTATGGCAGTGCAGTTTGATGATGGATCAAATTAACTCTGAAACTCTCTAATCTCCTGACGTGTCCCACTTTCTACAGAGCTTCAGTTTTCTGTCCCAAGAGCCAGGTATTTGGTTCATGTCCTCATAGAGGTGGAAGCAACTGCTTCATTGTAGGTGCAACCTGTAGGTTCTGAGGTGTTATATGAAGAATATGTTTATGGATGCCATTAGGCATTGTATCTTCATTTTAAGGGCCTAAAATGTAGTCAGGGGAGACTATGACAGTGGTATTTTCCAGCTCTTGTTTCTGCTGAAGTGCATTAACCCAAGGGAAATGGATGAATAGCAAAGACCAAATAGCATCTTGCACCTAAGAATTTATTTCAGGCCTCTGAAGAACTCGATTTACCTTGTTCAAGGGGTCACTTCTTTAGGTGACTCCTAGACCAAGAAAAACAGGATTTTTGGAGAATACCTCCAGGCCAGGTAAGGCCTGTGACCTTTTAACTCTGATTTTCATTATAATGACTTTCCCAGTCCAGGCATGAATAGATATCTGGGAAACTGATCTGTTCATCCTTCAGTAGCCTGAGCATTAAGTCAAGTCAGACATTTCTTGTCTTTCTGGTATTTGTTAGAGCTGTTTTGTAAGTTTTACTGTGAGATTTGTGAGCTCAGCTGGGATAGATCATGTAGAAACAAACTGAATTCAGAGAAAAATGGACACTTTCACAAAGCCATGATTTATTTATTTTTTTTCCCCACTCCTTTCCACAACTCCTAATAGAGGGGGGGAAAAAAAAAAAAAAGCCTCTAAATGAAATAGATGGGAAATGTTTGTAGCAAAATATTTTACCTTGGGAAAAAAAATTAAGTGATTTTCATGAGTAACGTTTATGATCTCATACGTTAAACAGTCATTCTTAAAATGACAAAAAAGTTCAATGTATCATGTTAAGTAAATTCAATTTTTATATCCTGGAATTAGAATTTACTGTTTGTCTTTAGTACTGTACTGTGTTACCTCTTATAACTATGATATAATTATTATTTGAAGGATAGTTTTGGTTTTCTGGAATAGGCATTCTAAATGTTAGCTCTGTTCTTCATCTGACCTTCCTAAAACACTAAAAAGAAGCAATACGTGATAAGTAAGCGATGTAAATGCTGAACACTTCTCACTATGTAAGGTTTATAATCTGGACTTGTACATTATAGTAAATCTTGAGTTTGATTTGAAGGAAACCTAATTCTCTAGTGCAAGGAGAGTGGTGTCCTACTTAATTGAATTTTTAAAAAATAAATGAATACTTTAGAAAGCAGGAGGTGGAAAATACAAACTTCTGCGGCCGTGTTTGATATGACTGGTGCTGGAAATTGTAAAAGGCAAAAATGCCTGATAGGAGGCAAAGATATTTCACTTTGATGGAAGGGAGAGGAAGGTAGCCCTGAGCAAGTGCTGTGAGCTGCCCTGGGGGGACTCCCATCTTTAACAAAGGAACAGAGGAAATGTAGCTTCGAGTAACTGAAGCAAATGAGCTATGGGTAGAGGAGGAGCTCAAGAACCTGCCAAGTGAACCAAGACTGTGAGGGCCAGGAAGGGTTTCCTTGGGAAGCAAGCTCTACAATTTTGCTTTTGTATTTTACATGGTTTTTTTTCCAAGTCTTCCCAATTTTATAATCAGGACTGTGACTTTTCCACACTTCTCAATTTATTTATTTATTTATTTATTAAAAAAATGGTTATCTACTTGTCCTGGACAGGGAGTGCTTGGGACACCAGACCAGCAGCAGTAGGATGCATTTCCTGCTCAAGGCTAGCCTCAGCCTGGGGAGTGGTGTTCAAAGTGTCAGGCGGGAGGAATATGTCCCCCTGGCTGATGCCCTGCAGGCAGCAAGATGGCCCATTTGGTGAGAGGCAGGCAGCAGCACAGCAAGATGCT
>JANIJG010009616.1:0-11664 GCA_024611175.1 Megaceryle torquata | reverse complement strand
AAAAGAAAAAAAAAAAGATAAAAAGGCAAGGGGGAAAAAAAAAGGCAAGGGGGGGGAAAAAAAGGCAAGGGGGGGGAAAAAAAAGGAAAGGGGGAAAAAAAAAAGGCAAGGGGGGGAAAAAAAAGGCAAGGGGGAAAAAAAAAAGGCAAGGGGGAAAAAAAAAGGCAAGGGAAAAAAAAAAAAGGCAAGGGGGAAAAAAAAAAAGGCAAGAGGAAAAAAAGAAGGCAAGGGGGAAAAAAGAGGAAGGAATAAAAAACGTGAAGGAGGAAAAAAAGGAAGGAGAAAATAGCTATTTATGCTTTCCAGTATAACAAGGGAAAGAATGCAGACATCTCAACAGAAACACCATTGAGGTAGATCTACCTGCAAATTGGTAAAGGGAAGTGCAAATTCTGTTTAAAATCTTTCTCAATATCTTTGATTGCCAATCACTAAGTTATCCTTTCTTTAATAATAAAAATACAGATATAAGTAAAGATAAATTAACTGTCTAAATACAGGTTTCTTTCTGACAATTTAAATACTCAAACTTTGACTTAAACAGCAATTTAAGTGATTCTAGACAGTTTGATTTACCCTCATCCCTTCTGTTTGCAGAGGTGTGGATGGCAGTGGTTCTGCATGCCACCCATTCCTTGCTCATGCAGTTAGTCCTTTGCTTAGCATTTAATTATCTCCTCAACAGCCTCTTCTCATCCCCAGTATGTAAACAAGCATGAAAGATCCTGCATATCGTAGGTAGGAACACTGTGTGGCAATGGAAACCAAAGACCTCTGAGCTTTACTCAAGGTTTCCACCCACATGAACCTGTAGAGCAGAAGAAGAGGGTTTTTTTGTCCCATCCTGGGAGGATGAGGGATCTCTCAGACAATCCTGTCTCACCACTTGCTAAGGAATTTCTGAGTAATGTTTGTCACCAGAAGGAATCTCTTTTATCTCAGATGCTGCCAATGGAGCTCGGTGGAGGAGTTCTGTTTTCCTGGCCAGTGCCCTTGGGAATTTGCTGAGCACCGTGGAAGTGGCCTGAATCTCTGCTTTTCTCGTACAATTAACATCATAACTTAGGCGTTGAATGCGCTTCATTGTTTGGCTGTTATCTCGAATTCACCTTTTACCACCAAAAAGCTAAAAAAAAAACCCAACCAGAGAATGTGCTTAGCAGCAGCCTGCGGATTTACTGTACGGAAATGAAATGAAAACACCGCTTGTGTCTCCCAGTAATTTAGATAAACTCCAAGGGGTTTCTTTTATCTGTCTCATGCTGATGGCTTTTTTTGTGCTGCTCTGTGAGTGGGCATCAACCTCGCACGAAAAGGCTCAAGTCCTAAGTTTTCCCAGGAAGACCAGTATTGGAGGATTGGTTCTCAGACTGGGGGATGCCATTCAAATTTACATTCCTTTCTCCTCTCTAGATTTCTGTGAGTGTAACTTAATTAGTAAGTTGATCGTAACCTTTTCCTGCTGCTGCTTAATTTTTAGAAATGCTAACAACCTTTGGGAATGGTTAGGTGGAGCTATTCCTGTCTAGACAGTAAATACAGCTTAATGACTGTCCTGGTCTTTAAACAATCTTTAACTCGTTGTGAAGTGTGGGCTCCCTTATGCATATGAGGGTGCACAGGGGCACCCGCAGCATCCTGACCTCTTTTCACATGGAAGAAAAAAAAAAATCCCCTTCATAGTAACAAATACATGTATTTATTATTAGGGACCAAACCATACTCCAATCTTTAAATGCAAATCGTGCGTGTCAGTTTTTTCCTCACGCTCAACCGAGGCCAGACGGGGTAGTAAACAAACCCTCGCTGGTTGTAATGGATTTTGTGGGGATTGACCCCAGCTTTGTCTCTCAGGGATACTGGGACAATGTATTATGTTTTCTCCACCCGCTCTCCAAAATGTGGGAGCTCATTTAGCATAATCTGCAGAGTTATTACTGACCTCTGTGTTTGCTTTCAAAAGGCACCATTCTTTATAGAAGTTTGAAGCCAGACATCAAAGTATTAATTTTGACGGACACCGAATTTCACAGAAATTTTGAGGGAGTTGTCAAAATGTGAAAGCAAACATCACAGAGGAAAAGCAACCAAATGCTGGTTTTAGTTACTTTAATCTATTCTGGGTTTGTATAAACACACTTGTGATGTTTCTTTCTGCTGGCTGTGTACTCTTTTGGGCATGAAGATGTCCTTGATTCCTGTCTCAGGCAGTGTTTCTTCTCACTTCATCAGAAATTGGTCCTGATTGACAACAAGACATTTGTGTTTTTAAACTGGCTGTTAGGAATAGTCACAGTGCCACAAAGAAAAATAGGAGACATATGTCCCTAGAAGTGTGTAGTGAACGTAATCTATTCAGAGTAGTAGTTTCCACTGGGCTAGCAGCAGGGAAACTTAAACACATGCATCGAAGGATTCAAGAGTCAGTCTTCATCTGCTCATCCTAAAAATGTGTGCTTAAAAAAAAAAAATTAAAAAAAAAAAAAAATCTATAGAAGTCTTTCATAATCTATGGCAGATTTTGCTCAAACCTTTGCAAGTAAACTTCTGTAACTGGCTTTGCTGAGCTGGTTATGCCTGTGACTGTCTTTGCTAACGTTGGAGATGAAGGCGCCTGGGTTTATGTATAAAACTTATTTTTTAATGTAGATTAAAATATGAACAAAGTAAATCCTGTACTTATTCATGTTCCATTCCAGCCCACACAAAGAAAACAGGGAAGTTAAGACACAAGGTCTATTCTATAATTCAGGGTTTTTACTAAAATTTGAAGGCAATTTAAACCACCCACTTATTTCAAAGGTAGTATCGATAGACCACCTGCTGTTGACATGCACTAAGAAAGATGGAAGGATGTAAATGAGTTTTAGTGATTTGCCTGCCTTTGAATACAAATGAGGCTAACAACCTCCCATCCTGCACTTTGGCAGTCACTAACAGAATGTTTTCAGTGCGCTTTATTGGAAAGTGAGTGTTGTCATCACAAATTATCATTAGACTTTGTTGTTGTTGATGACTACTTGTTAGCAGTGGATAATTCAAGTGTAATTCAGTTGGAATATTTCAGGTATGTCACTAACTATGGATTTCGTAGCCAGCATTTGACAAGGAAAATGACTTCCAGCTGAAACTTGGGAAGACTTTCCCTTACCTGCACGTAGGTGGCTGCTGAAGGCTGGGTGGTGGAGAGCAGGATTTAAGTTCAGCTTAGTTAGCTGAAAGAGGGAAGAGAGCAGAAGGAGTCCTGTCCCTATCCGGTGGTTGTAAATGTAATCTTCCCAGCCCAGGCAGAGTTTTCAGTCTGTCTGGGGAAGACGTGTAAACTTGTCTAACGCTCGTCTGTGCTTTTCTGTTGAGAAAACCAGGCGACTCAGAAATTAAATCAAAGATTACAGAGATGTCTGTATGCTTTTCTTTTAATGCGGATGCAGAGGCCTTTGTGATGAAGCCATTTCTTCCAGTGGCCTAACAAAACACTAGGAAGCAAATGATTAAGAGCAGGAAAAAGTCAGTCACTTGTTGGGCCGATGAGATAAAAATCTAAACAATTGGGACCGTCCCTTCGGAATAGCACAGCTGTCTGCTGGGGGAGGTTTTTGGACTGATTTTCACTCATTGTTTTCAGCGACCCTCCTTGAAGAGCCTGAAAGACATTTTTTTCAAGTTACCACCTCTCCTTTCTTCACTTGTAAATCCTGAAAAGGCTCCACTGTGATTCATCTGTGGTTGCAGACTGCCACTGGCTGTCTCCTCCCGTAGCATCAGCCATCCCTTTGAATATTTTGCCTCCTATTCCTTGTTTATGCGTGGCTTCAAAAATAACCGTTGTCACAAAGAAACAGACTATCCTAAATGACAGCTTTCCCCATCTTTAAAATCATAGGTCAAAATGGAAAATGAAGGTTTGAGGATGATTTGATAGCACCAGATACTATTCTGATGCCTTCATAAACTGATTTTACAGTTTAATTCAACACTATAAAACTTCCAAGGCAAAGAAATGCCTGCTTGTCCTTAAACGGGCAGCTATCGTAGCGGTAATTCGCTTACGCGATGCTTTTGTTTCTGGAAGACTAGTCTGTCTTGGTTCCTATCAAAAAAATAAATCAATTTCCTGTGGAAACTGGCATTAAATCTTTCTGATTGTTCCTTGGTGGTTTTGCAGTGTTTGTTGGAGTTGCTGTTAGCTATAGCTGGGTATTGTCTCCTGATGAATTCTAGCAGCGGATGAACAAAACGGTATTAATCTGTTTTTGTTAATCCTGTTTTGTAATTAAATACATCTTTCCCATAAACTCTGTTAAGATTTGAGTGAAAGGGGATTTATGGAAACATGACTTGGTTTTTATAAGGTAGTTTTAGGATTATGAAATCAACACTGGGAAAAAGAAAAGTTTGACTTGCTCACAGAGCAAAAGATTTTCTCTTTGTTATTCTTGCTTTGCCAGCGCTATGAAAAAAAATATAGTAAGAGCATTCAAGCTGGGTTGCCTGTGGTTTAACTCTAATTCTATAGGCTGCACACTCTTTTCTCCCCAAAATCCCCACAGCAAGTGACCTTGTCAAACAAAAGTGTGGAATAATGGGAGGCAGCCCAGGGACTGTGGCTCATTTACAAGCAGCTGTTTGCTACTGTCAGAACAAAGGCAAATCAAAGTTGCATTAACGGGGTATGACAGGCACAGTGAGCAACTCCCCAACAATGTTCATCCTCCTGTGTTGTTCTGGTTATAATATTGGTTTGCCTGAAGGAGAAAATGGTCATGAGGTCAAGTCAGACATGTATGTTTTCAAAAGCCTTTCAAAATTGCATTGCATTTTTCAGCTGATCAACTACTGAAGTTTTTTAACAAAATTAGCATAGTGGCGAATAAACGCCTATTTTTTTTGCCTGGCTTTTTGTATGAGCCACGCAGAGGATTAGCAATTATGCCTTCACAATGAGGTAAGTTCGTAGTGTCATCTGGCTTTCCCCTCTTGTCTGTTTCAGCCAGTCCAAGAACTAAGGCAATTGTAGGTAACATCACTTCTCAATTCCTACATGACATCCCAGGACCATTCTGTCTTCTGCACAGCTTTTGTAGTTTACTGCTTGGCTAGGACTTTGCACCTTGCAATATAGCTCCAAATTATCCGACCCTATGGTAAAGAAGCTACATAAATGACTTCAGCTAATGTTAAAAGTGTGCCTTGAATCCTGAGAAACATCAGCAGCAAGGTCTGCTTGACTTAGTTGAAGCCTGGTAATGTGTAGTTATTGGGGAAACTCAACACCAATAAAGAGCATAGGAAATTTCTCATGGAATAGTGGATGTTTCTAGGCAGAAAGGGCCAGAATCCAGCATATGAGTGAGCAGTATTCCCTAATCATGACTTAATGGAACTTAAAGGTGAATTTTCAGCCATGTGAACGAGGCTGTTGCATAACTTGACACCGTACCGCTCAACACCAGTCTGTCGTCCAAAAATCATTACGAGTCAGTCAGACTTGCTGAGAACACGTCTGAGAAGGGCTTGAGAAGACAGAAATTTCAGACAGAAAGGACAGGAGAATTTCTGGACGTGGCACGCAATAGGGCGAGCATTTCTCAGTGTTTATTGTACCTCACGTAGGGTGATAAAGGCTGAAGGCAGAGTGACATTAACAGTCCCTGAAGTGCAGTATTCCCCGAGAAGCACACAGTTTAAAGTGCCTTCCTGCCATTATGAAGCTTACAAATAAAACCAAGGAAAGCAGTAAGACTCGCACATTTATTGGGCAAATGGCTATGACTACTGCATCATTAATAACGGGTCGAAAAGATCTGTTTGTTCCAAAAACCAGGCGAGAGTCTCTCGTATTTAGAAAGTGTTTCACTACCGGTGTAAATTCCAGAAATACTTGGTTAGTTTTTGATAGGGAGAGTAGGAGGAGGAAGAAGAGGAAAAAAATTGCTTTTAAAGTAAAATATACAGCAGATTTAAGGCAGACGTGGAATACATTTTGGTAATGGCATTTGACACCTGCCGTATTTCACAATTCAAGATACGACAAAGTCTTTTTGAATTTAACAATTTGAAGTGCAGTTACTTCATTTTCAGTCTAATTTGCAGTTTACTTAGGTACGTTGAGAAGCTGCAGATATGAATAATGTGGATAAAGGCCGATTAAGATCCGGCCGGCGTATCTCCTAACCTTTAGAGACAGTGTGCTTGAATTCTAAACGTTTAGGCTTAAACTTTCCAAAGTGCAGTGGCTTGCATGCATACAAAGTTGTACTGACAACATCTTTTAAAGTGCTAACGTGAATGTGAATTAAATTTAATTTATTCTCACAAACTTGCAGTTCTAGCTGTATGTGTTATAGTATCATGTACAGGTGCCAGCCAAGATTATGGCTCCATTGAGCTCTACTCATCCAAAAAGTTCTATATTTATCAGCATGGAGAGCTTGTCGAGTTTCCTCTTTCACTGCCGTTATCAACTGTTTTGAAATATTCAAAACCTAAAGTGATACTGAAAACTTACCCAGTGTCCAAAGCACATTGTGTATTTCTAAGTGAGAAATGGAACTCTACTTGTAGATGTGTGCTTACATTTAGCTTAACGCTCAAAATAGAAAGAACACAATTTGCATAGAAAATCTGATAAATTATTTCTTTGAAATAGGTTCAGATTTCTTGTGCGGCTCTCGATGTCACACGGTGTGCAGTAGTTTTGTATCATCACCTTATAGTCAGTATATTTACCATTAATTAAAGAAAAGGAGGTTTTATTTTGCTTTGAGTCAATCTGTTAAACTAGTATGACGATATCCTAAATTCCTTTCAGTTAGTGGTCCTACTCTTGCTGGGAAAGGAGGACATTTTGTGCATTACTTTGCTTGAACAGTGCTAACAGACTAGCAGATGGTCACTTTCCAACTGGTTTGCCTTGAAAAAAGAAATTAAAATATTATAGTGCCGGGGAGAGATGTTGTAATGTGTCCCTTTCAAATTAACAGGTCGTTTTTTCTACTATTTTATGATTGTAAAATAGCTCAATGTCACATAAAAGGTTAAAAGCTGGAGTAAATGGCATCATGGGAAATTTGAAATAAATAGGGTCTCATATGGTTTATGGCTCTATACTTGAACACACAAGGAATATATTTCTTTCCTTGAAAAGGTGTTCTGTAAGAGCTTGCCATGTTAATATGAATTGTGGTCGAAATAGATTCTATTTAAAGTAGTTTTAATTCACAAGGCAATATTTTATTGTCATTGTTTACTAAATTACTCCTTGCAAAGGCCACTTGTTCGGGTTGCAAGCAGAGAAGAAACTGTGATATTTTCTGGGGAAAAAAAAAAAAAAAAGAGCCCCAGATTCCAGTTCATTGAATTATTCAGCTGGTGTCTTAGTGGTTACTTTTCATAAAGCACAGACCTTCAGAACCGATTAAGTTTCAGACTCCAAACTGTCAGGTATTTCATATTAGTGCCAAATTTGTTTTTCGTGGTAAATCTGCCTCCTATGATGTTCTCCAATGTCCTAGTTCCAGCAACCCCACAGAGCAAGACTGGAACAAATTTAGCTCCTGTGTCTTTCCCACCGACTGGCTTATTGCTATGCAGGTGAAGGAAGGTGATGGGAAAGTCCTTGTAAAGCTTCTCCCTAGCTACCCGGGTCTGATAACCCTTGATTCATCTTCTGATACACCATCACCCGTGGCTGGTACAGGGCTCGTGTCCAAAGACTCTGAGGAGATGCTTAAAATTGAACTGTAAAAATCGAAGAGGTTCTGATTTTTAACTCCTGTAAAATTGGCACGACAATGGGAAATGGTTTGTCTTCCAAAATCAGTAGCAGTGGTAACCTTTAAAATTATCAGTCCCGTACAGCTAGGATGTGTTTATGTTGAATCTGATACCAAGAGAGTTTTCACTTTTGTTTCTAATAGGAGATTGTAAACTACATCTAATTCCATTGGGGACTTGGAGAGTTGGGAAAGGAAAGAGCCACTGCTACATAGTCTGGCACCCAGAGCTTGTTCCTCAACATAAAGTTTGTGCAGTTTTCACCAAGGGGAATGCTATGGTTTGCTGGCTTGGAGTTTATTTTCAGCCTCATCCTACTCCCCCAGAAAGAGGCCTATGGATAAGTTGCCTATAAATGAGCATCACAGCCAATTTGTTTCAAAACGCCTTCAATTTTTTTATTTCTGTTTTGCTTCCAGTCATCTTTGCTTAATATAGTTGGTAATCTGTGAGGAAATACAGAATGCATTGGCCGTATTTCTTAGTAGATGAATAGCAATGGGAACTGCAAAAAGAGGCTATTCAGATAGGTGATGAAGCCTGAAGATATAATTTCTCTAAAAGCTAGCTTAGGCCAATTAAAATTAATAACCATTTCTCATAACGATTGCAGCAGAGGGTTGTGGTTATTTCTGCACGATACTGTACAGGGACATATGAAAATTGTTATTTGATCTCAGAACTGTTGGGAAACTGCTTATCTCCAGCTTAGTGGTACCACACCCAACCTAAGAAACCAAGATCTGGCAACAGTCAGTGGTCAGCTGGATGCTACCCTGCGGCACAGCTTTTGGACAGTTGGAGGTACGAGCGAGTGGGTTGAGGTTTGCAGCAGGGAGGGAGGCAACACGCCTGCTGCTAGTGCAGACAAAAAGAGCTGGGACTCCCTCAGCTTCCACTGGTACGGGACAATTCCTCCCTTTCGGTTCCTACCATGTGAGTAGCAAGTTGGTTTTGGATACAGAACCAAGAACACCTTGTAAAACCTCCCTGGGTAATAGCAAAATGTATTCAAGTCCAGGGGTTAGTGTTGTAGAGAAGAAGTTTGAAGGCTTTTGTTTGAAATTGCAGGAGTCTAAGCAGAAAGGTGAAGACAAAATAAGATGGATAGAGAATGCTCAAACAGGACACAAAAGCTCTAAGGAATTGACAAATCAAATTGATCGCGTGGAAAATTGCACGGAGGAGAAATATCAGGTTGTTATGGCTTCCTACCAACAGAAGAGACTGAGGTATTTTTTTTTTTCCACAGTGGATTTTAATGGAGCAGGGTCTGGCGTAATATTGAACTCCTTCTCCAGCATGTCATGTCACTGGGAAAGCCAGTGACACCATCCTTTGAATCTCAAGGAATGTGAACCTCTTGGATGGCAGAAATAGATTGTCAGAGAGATGTTTAGCCCTAAAGGTTCAAGATCACTGAAATTTAGAACAAGACATAAAAATAAACAGTTTTCCGTGGAATCCAGACTAATCTTTCAAATAAGAATAAAACAGTGGTAAGAGTGTGCCATAGTAAATTATCTGTAAATCAGCTAAAGGCCTTTTTTCTTCTGATGGTTGCTACATGTGTGTTTTGCAAATGAACGTGTTTATACCCAAATGGCACATTCATTTCCTTTTGCGTTATCTTTTCTAATGGAAACCTTTATCTGTCCTTTTCATTAATTTTTTTTTTTAAGCTGATTGAGCATTCGAGGCATATACAGTGATACAGATATTAATATGCATTATTGTAATTGGCTGTAATTAATCTGTAATTGTGCCTTTTTAACTGGCATGACAACTACAGGGGCTTCAGGTTTTAAATTCGTAGGAGTAATTCTTCCTATATGTTATTTAGGTTTTATAGCTGGGAGAGGTATTTGAAGTAAGGAAGATTTTGAGTGAATAGGAGGAGGCAGGAGTCCATTTCAACCTGAATGATCTCATGATGCTCTGATCCTATGAACTGTTTTGAAACAAAGGTCAAAGATGACTTTGCCCGAGCTCTCTTAGTGCCACCTACATTGTACATCTTGGGAAGTAGAATATGGATGGGATTTGGGTTGGATTTGGAGGAGGATTGATTTTGTTTTGATTCAACTTGCCCTCGAACAAGTATTTTAATGCATTGTGTGTCTGCAGATCTGTACAACGCAGGTTTTAGCAATATCCATAGTTTGCATTAGAATAGTTGAATACTTCACCAGAAAAACTGTGTTGCACCACGTTTTTTTGAGGTGCTTCGTTTATCCACTAACAAAAAAAAAAAAAAAAAACAAACCCAAACAACAACAAACCAAAACCAAACTAAAAATACAGTTGCTAGAGTCAATAAAACTAAATAAATAGCTTTTTTCTGAGTACTATCTGAAAAGACAGAAGACACTGCTGTTAACATGTTCCACCCCCGTGAGTAATGGATAAAAATAAATCTGTGAATGATATTTGCCCAAATGTGATGTCCTGATAAAGTTCAGGAATTATCTCATTATACCATCAAAACTTGTATCCTGAGCTGAATCCTTTGCATTCTTGAATTGCTGAAAGAAACAAAAGATCAGTGGAATGGCAAAGGATTAAAATCACTGGGGTTTATGAGTCTTGTTCCTTGTAACATATTTTCCTTATACTACAAAAACACATCCAAAAAAGTTGCTTGGAATAGGATTAGGAATTGAAAGTTTTATCCATTTGTAAAATAACAAGGAGACAATAAATAATAAAATAACAAAGTGCAGCATTTGAAACAAGAATCACTCGAAGTTCTGCAGCTGTGAAGTTTCTCCCTTTCTGGTAGTCTTTCTCTTGCTACTTCCTAAAAAGGGATTTTAATTTTTTTTCTTTTTTTTTCCTTCCATTCCCACAGTCCTTCCCTGTCTGTCTGGATTTGCTTTTGCTTAAAGTCAGCTGGGAACATAATGTACTTACCCGTTGTTCCTCCTATTTCCTTACTTTGAAGATACTTCCTCCAAAACCTGCTTCAGGATTTCTTGAAGGATGAGATAGAAACACTAATATAACTTTTCCCCCTTTTTGGCCTTCCTGATGTTGAAGTACTGGGAATTGCTTATGCTCAAAGTTTGGTGTGCTTCCAGTGGTCATGTGTGATTCCACCAAAAAGAGAAGGAAAAAACAAGTTGGGATATGCTTATAGAAAGTAATTACCGTGGAGGAAAAAGACAATGATGCAGTAAGCTTTCTGAATGGCTTGGCATGGAGTCAGTTTTTCATCTCTTTTGTTGTTCTTTTGAAAGCATTTATTTTGTCTTGTACTTCCCTTTGCCTGTTCATCTCTTTCATAAGCGTCTTCTATGTCCACCAGTAAGATGAATGGCTTCTTCCTCCTCCCAGGAGGATGTGTTCAGGGGAGGAGGAGCACAGGGGAACTAGAAATTCCTGCCACTTGTGACAGGCTGAGATGACTGGGCTTGAGACCGTACCAGTAAATTAAGAAGGTCTTGTTCACAAATGCAGCTGCTTCTGAGACCTTCTTATGCCACAAGCAAGCTGGTCAGTCCCATTTCTAATCTGAGAGAGACCTGGACAGGCTGGAGAGAAATTTAATGAAGTATAACAAGGCCAAGTGTAGAGTCTGGCATCTGGGAAAGAACAACCCCAGGTACCAGTATAAGTTGGGGACTGACCTGTTGGGAAGCAGCGTAGGGGAAAGGAGCTGGGGGTCCTGGTGGGCAGCAGGATGACCATGGGCCATCAATGGGCCCTTGTGGCCAGGAAGGCCAGTGGCATCCTGGGGTGGATTAGAAGGGTGGTGGTTAGTAGGTCAAGAGAGGTTCTCCTCCCCCTCTACTCTGCCCTGGTGAGGCCACATCAGGGATATTGTGTCCAGTTCTGGGCCCCTCAGCTCAAGAAGGACAGGGAGCTGCTGAAAGAGTCCAGCGCAGA
>JANIJG010009613.1:0-10039 GCA_024611175.1 Megaceryle torquata | reverse complement strand
GGAAGGGAAGGGAAGGGAAGGGAAGGGAAGGGAAGGGAAGGGAAGGGAAGGGAAGGGAAGGGAAGGGAAGGGAAGGTTTTTCTTTGGAAATTGTGCAATTCACTTGTTCCATAAATACGAGAGGAGAAAAATAAGCAGCAGTAAATGGGAGGTAACAGGCTGTGTGTGTGCAGGCAACTCTGAAGTTTTTCTGCTCTGCTAATTACACCTACTGATGCCATGATGTGTGAAAATATGCCATCACAAGGAGGTCCTGTGGAGCATATGGGAAAAACAGCTGACCTCAAAAACTGAAGTAGTAAAAAAGGCATGAAATTTAACAATGCAATTTGTAAAATCATACATTTAGAGGCTACCAGTGGGAGTTTTTGTTACTAATGAGAATCTCACCATAGGAAAAACATGGGGGAGGAGGAGAATCAGACCATGTCTGACAAGTCTCTGAGGGCTGTAAACAAACAGGATGACAGAAATGCAAGTGTGTTCTGAAGCTCTAAGCAACTCCTAGTAAAGCTAGGAAGTATTAATGTCTCTGCACAAAGTCCCGAGAACTCTTCAACTAGGGTAAGTGCATGAAATGTTAGTTACCTATGTTGAAGACAAAGGAACTTTAGCTGATCCATGAGTGAACATAAAAAACTTGTGCATCAGAAGTGGACAAGAGACTAGGCTACCTTGGTTTCATTAAGAAAAAATGATCAGGAGAAGGCTATCAGGGAGGGTAAATATTGGCAATAGAAAAGAACTCTCCAAAATCCAGCCAACCAAATCAATACTATGAGAAGAACCAGATGACCTCAGTGGTTTGCTAATATAGATAGCTTGGAAATCCAGATAGGGTTTAGAAGTTGAGTAAGTTTCTGACACAGTGTTTCGGTGGAACTATGAAGCAAAATATCAAAACTAATTTTTAAACAGAGTTTGTTTCATTTTATGCAAGAGTTAGGTGGCATGATTGCCTCTAACAGCAGGATATTGGAGTTGGGAAGTCCATTATCTGGTCCCAGTGAGAAAAAACAGAACAGTTCAATGAAAGGAACTTACACTGAAAATCCTACTGCCTTCAATCACAAGGGATAAAGCTGAGCAACTGGAAGAAGAATATTTTGTTTCTATGAAACGTTTATCAAGGAGACAGACCAAAGTACACTGTAGTTCTGAGCTCTTCTCTGCATGATCACTGAATCTGATGCAGTGTTTCCAGTCTACCTAACCATTTGCTGAAGAGAATATGACCAACTTAACCTGAAACAGGTGACTGGAACAAAGGCATTTATTCATGTTTATGTTTGAAATCTGCTTTAGTGACAAAATTACGACTGAGTTGCATGAGATCTTGAAGTCAGTTTTTAAATTTATCGGCATTTTGAAAAGGATTTTGCTATTTCAGTTACAGTTGCTCTTCATCAGCATTTACATTGATGTACTCACCTGTTAAGCTGGCAAGCTCACTAGCAGGTTTAATATATGTAGCTTGTAACCCATCTATAGATAAATCAACCCAAATGGAGGGACAAAGAGAATATTCTTAACTGACTGCTTTTTTTATGGTACCAAATTGGGACCAATCTTACACAGAATATGCACCAAAAAGCACCTTTTGTTATGTTCTATTTAATCGTGATACAGCCAGTAAGTGCCGCCCCTCCTCGTAAGCTCCTATAAAACGTGCCCTGGGTGTGCTGGCTTTTGTGAACCCTTGCAGGCATGCCAGCTGAATGCACCATGGTAACCATGCTGAAGAGTGTTCCTGACATTTAGGAAAAGGCAGCTGGGAGAGACTGCAAGATAGTCAAGGAAACGCTCAGCCTTCTCTTTCTCCATTAATTACTTGTGAGGAGAAAGAGTTTCTCCTGGAAACACAGGAGATAAAGTGGCAAATGGACAGATGCTTTGTGCAGCCATTAATGAATGCAACAGATTATCATCAGTTCCTTTTATGCAGAGGAGATGGAGTATTGTTCTCATTTTGATCAGATACACATGGTATGGTCACATTAGAACTGGTAGGTGTATAGATACCTTCTTGGTGGTTAAATATGTTGATAAACATTAGTTATGATAACATACTGAATCTGTTTGAAGCGGGTACTTAACAGCTGAAGAAAATGAACAGTTGCATTATTAAAAGTATGTGCCCCCTCCCCAAGAAAACATGTTACATATTGCCTATTGCCTGTTTGTGCTGATCGCCTTCTATCTGTTCTGAATACTCTGAAAGCAGGTAAAACACAGATTAAAGAGGTAAGGTGCTAGTGCTCGTATTTAGAGAGCTCATGTGTAAACAAACCACAGCCCTCCTGTAGAGCTAGCTTTCAAAAGGATGCATTTGAATAATAATAAAAAACCTCTTTACTTGTACTTTTTCACTGGCTAGCACTCAAGCCATAAATATTTGCTTTCCTGAAAACTGACAGAAAAAATATAGCTGTGAGAAAGAGGTTGATCATACTGTGAGACTGGAAGATTGATCATACTGCACATCTGCAAAGTGGTCAGAACATGTATAAGCAGGCAGAAAACCCACTCTATTCTGAAATAGGAATAAAGAATTTATGAACCATTGACCCAGTATTTCTAAAACCTCCAGCAACAGTATTTTTCTTCTTTTTTTCTTTTTTTTTTTTTTCCCCCTTTCAGTTACTCAGGCAGGATAATGCAAGGTGGGCTTTTTGTTGTTGTGTGCTTGGGTTTGCCATTAACTCAGTAAAAATCATCATTGTCAGTCTGTGACCATACACTTAAGCCCTGAATTGACTCCTTACACAGCTTGGGAAATATGGTAAGTTTGAAAACAAATTTGAGTCCTTACATGTAAATGATTCTTCTTTCTCTTTTCCAGCATTCAACACACCATCCCTCTCTTTGCTTTTCCATTTTGAATATCTTTATTTTCTGAACTGCCTTTTAAAAATGTCTCTGGTTAATACAGTTTTCCTCAGATAAAGCTAGCTGACACAGAAGGCACTGACAGAGAAACACCACATTAGAGGGAAAACAGCTTAGCTCTTAAATGCAGCATCTATGATAAAAGATGGAAGATGACAGTCAATTGTTTCCATGGCTCCTAAAATAGGATCAATGCCAGGCAATATCAGATCAAGCAATGGTTTAATTTCTTATCAAGAAAGCTCTTGCAAGAGAGCAGAAAGAGGCCCCCACAGGATGGAAATGGAGTTTGTTGGAAGTACAACTGTGGAAGCATAGCAAGAATCAGCTACATGTATCTGCAGCTAGATGCCTTGGCTTTTCACAAAAAGGACTTTGTGCACCTTTCACAGCTGAAAGAGATGCTATGAACTGAAATTCTACAATTCTGGCAATCGAGTAATGGAGGCAACAGTTCAGCTGATAAATCTAGTGGATATACAGTGCCACGGTCAGTGTCCCACAGACTGCTGCAAGTGAACAGTTACAGACTTGGACAGCTTTCAGCAGGACTTTCTCTGCAGGAAGGGATAACTTTCAGTGTGGAAGAGTGGTTTCATATGCACCACAATTGTAGAAAAAAGGCAAAGAGAAGAATGGCTCTGAAATTCAAGGAGAAATACAGGAGTGCAGAACCTTAACTTTGGATTATATACTTTCTTTGGGATCTAAGCAGCTTTTTAACATGCTCATTATTTCCTCAGGGTGGTGCAGAAAGTTGGTTATGGTAAAGAAACAGAATAGAGACTTCTTTGGGAAAACTTCCTAGCGTGGATCTCCCCATTGGAAATAATAAACTGTGTAACACTCCTGTATAATTCACGTTTCTTGAGAACTGTGATAATGTGCCAATAGCCAACTGTGTATCAACACCACTCATCAACCCCTCGGAAACTCTTGACATAAAGTGTTCCACGTACAAATAAAAATTATTTCTGCCCCTTGCTAATTTACCTTCTTTATCACAAATTACTACCCCTTACAGCAAGCCTGCAGACTAAACTAGCTATTGCTGACACCTGCACAACCTCCTGGCCTACTAAGAGTGAGGTAGAAAGAAACACAACTGTGCTAATGCTTCACAAGACAGCATGGGGTCTACCCACCATGCTACAAACTGGGCTGGATCTAACAGGTAGTTGAAGATAGGTAGAAACTTGGTTTTACTTCTGAAATGAGAAGATGACGTGATTTACCAATGGCAGGGACAGATCTGTGGAACTGAAAGTTTCTACAAGTTAATTTTGAAAGGCCAGGATTTTTCAGTGGTTTAAGGAATTATTTTTTTTTTTCAGCAAATGCTGATTCAACAAAAATAGAACTGCTGATGGGTTTCCTTAGTTTCTTAAATTGAAAAGTTGTGGAAAAAATATTATTTTAGGGGAAAAAACTCTTAACATTTGAAATTTCAAAGTATAGCCTGAAAACATGGTTTCAGTTCATTTGCAGTGATTTGCAGTAACTTAGCATTCAAAATTTAGAGAGACAAGGATCTATTGGAGAGAGTCCAATGGAGACCTACGAGGATGATGAAGGGACTTCATCTCCCCTATGAAGAAAGACTGAGAGAACTGGGGCTTTTTATTCTTCAGAGGAGAAGACTGAGAGAGGATCTTATTAATATCTGTAAATATCTGAGGGGTGGGTGTCACATGGAAGGAGGCAATCTCTTTCTGTAGTGCCCAGTAATGGGACAAGGAATAATGGGTAAAAACTTGAGCATGGAAGGTTCCACCCCAACGTGAGGAAAACTTTACTGTGAGGGTGACAGAGCACTGGAACAGGCTGCCCAGAGAGGTTGTGGAGTCTCCTTCTCTAGAGGCTTTTGAGACCTGATTGGATCAGTTCCTGTGTGGCCTGCCCTGGGTGATCCTACTTTGGCAGGGGGGCTGGGCTTGATGATCTCCAGAGGTCCTGTCCAACCCCTGACATTCTATGATTCTATGATTTAGAAATTCAAATAGTATGTGCTGCCCCTCTTAGGCTCTGCTTAACTAAGTCAGGTGCACTTCCAAAATACCAAGCACTTATCCCTCACCAAGCTTGTGGTGGTTGTGGCTCCAGGGGCTTTCTGATGTCAATGGGAGAGGCCACCTTCTCAGGATCCTTCCTCTTACATTTCTCCTTTCATTTTCCTTCTCTCTGAGCTCCTAGCCACACAGACTTGTCTAACCATGCCTTTTGGAGGGCTGCTTTAACCCTTATTGACCTATGGAAGAACTATTTAGAAGGCTTTGTTTTCTATTCAATTAATGAGTTACAGCAAGGTCATGAGTGGCTTAAAATTTGTGAGTACATTGCAAAAAATTAATTATTGCCCTTATTCCAGTACTTTAGGAAGCTGCATATGAAAATGAAAGGTATTTGAATACATTAGGAAAAAAAAAACAACTAAACAAACAACAAAAACTGTTATGAATACAGCAGAATATCCTTTCAGTAAAAATGTTCACAAGGAAGTCCCAAATAAATCAGCCATAGGAGGTGAGTAAAGCAAGACCTTCTGTAAATGTAAGCAATGGGAGAATTATTTGCTGGGCTCTAAACTTCACAAATCCATAAATCATACTGATACAGAGATGATGATCTCAAAGTAATCATCTGTGCATTTGGTAAACAAGCAGTCCTCAAGAACATCCTTCCCACTGCAGCACAGATTGAATGCACTTGTAAATGGGAAATCATTCACTAGTATATACATGAGGATACTTTTATGATTGTTCTGAAGGGCAAAGAGGCTTAACCAGAGGCTATAGTCTACTGTGAGATACCCACAAGCTGCTTTTTTTTTCCTCATTTTACTTCAGTGTATTCCCAAAGACAGCACTCCTGAAAAAGCTTTTAATTTCCAAACACATTTACTTAATGGGTTAGTCTCTGCATCTTTCTGACCCCTGGCCAGACCTTATCAAAACAGCAGTGCCACACTATGCAAATACCTCACACTTTGATCTGCCAGCTTTAGAAACCAACCCTCCTGCGTTCGAATCATGTAGTTTATGGTCAGAATGAGATGCTGTGCAGTTTCTAGAAATGACCCAGCTGTTTCCTTTGTGTATAGCATTAAAGGAGTGAAATGGGCGAATGAACAGCCTTAGAGTTCCTTATCAGGAAACTCTGGCAGACAGATCACTTAAATCCTTATTGAAAGAAAAATGCTATCACTTTACCAGTGATTAGTCAAATATATTATAATACCCACAATATTATAATGCCCACAAGTGGATCTTTCTATCTGTCCTACAAGCATCTAGCTTCAAAAAGTCCATGAACATGAGGTCCAATTCTCTTACCTCCTCCCCAAAAGCCCCTTGCAATGGTTTTCTACTCAGTTTATCCTACAAATACTGACTGAATTGAAGCTAAATATATTACACTTTGCTGCTACTAGCCTTCAACTCTCAAAGATCCTTCTCTTGAAAAGAAAGGATGTTTGAAACAGAATCTTACAAACCATATCACTTAATATTAATTCAAAATTCATAAATATAGTGAAGAGATATCTTATTTGTGTCGAATAACATGCTTTGTGTTGTTGATTGAGTACAGAGATACCTTAAAAGGAACTTCACTATAGCCAGTAATGCCAGCATGTAGCTTCCCACTTGAGGACACTTTGTCTTTTTGACGTGAACAGATGCATAACACTGTAATTTCTGTTGCTGAATCATCAGCCTCCCAAAAACCTTAATACTGTAATAGGCTTTTTAATTAATGAGTGTGTGAATTTAGTGCCAAAATACTGGAACCGTGAGTGGCTGTGTGATCTGGGGGATGTAAACACATGTAATGAGTTATCATGCAAGAAAACATACGACAGCATCTGAAGCGTAAGGTCTCCTAAAAGAGAAAAGACCCCCTGCAAAGCTATTTTTATATGAGTTAATAAAAGAATACATGTTATTTTTATTTCTTATGCTGCATCCTTTCCAGAAGGAACTGACGGGGCCCAAGAGGACAGGCTTTCCTTTATTATTCGCAACTGATACAGCACATCAGTCACAATTGTACTTGGTGAATATAAAAACCAAAGTGATTTATTCCACAGGAGGTGATAAAAACCACCTTTCTTCTCACAAAGTTATGCTGATACTGCCATGGTAGCTAGTTAGCAAGAAAAAAAATTGAACTTACTTTGGCATACATCATCTCCCCAGAACATGGGTTTTATCCAGCCAGTGAAGACAAGAAGTTTCACTGGCTTTTGGACAGGGCTTTCTGGTCAGGTAGAACTGTCCATTAAAGCAGTTGGTTCAGTGAGTAGTTCCTGGATCCCACCTCCAGCAGGCTCCTGCTGCTGTTTCCTGCTCTTCTACACAGCCCAACTGTCAGGATTTGGCACAAGCAATGGTTCTCCACCCTGGCCTGCAATGAATAGGACCCAGACCCCTTGCCATTGCTCTCTAGCTCCCTTTGCCCTGCTCCTGGAGCTGTCTTTTAAGGAGTGTGCCCAGTTGCCCACAGAGACAAATACTCTTCAGCACAGCTCCACTGCAGCTGCAGGGCAGAAAGCAACACTTGTATGCCTGGCCTTGTCCATCGTCCCAGCAGATAGCTGCTGAACAGGGAGATGGGGTGAGGATGAGGGGAAAGTCTGAAACTTTCCAGTTTCCTTGGATCAAATTATGAGATAATAGAAGCAGCAGCCATTTTACAGCCTAAGTAGAATTAGCTACCAATGCTAAAATCTTTCTCTTGAGCCACAGCTGAGATAGTGCAGATCTTTGCTCACTTTTTAGGATGAGTGAAAAGCAAAATACACCTGTGAGTTAATAGGGAGATAAGCAACAACTTAACTTTCCCATAAACTTTATGAGCATTGACTTTGCAGTAGAATCTCCTCAGTACTGAAATGAAAACACAAAATCTTGTTTGGACGAGAAAGAGATTTTCTCCACCACTGAAAATAAGGCCATTTTCACTATTGAGCCAAACTACAGACAACAACATTTGAGGCCATCAGCACAAATTTCCAGGACTTAGGATGGCAATAACAAATTTCAAATGACAACTAAGGTTTTGTCTGTGTATTGATAGTAAAGGGGAATGATAAATTAGGGGGATATCTCCAGGGGTGTTGAATCAGCTGAATAAATGAAAAAAATTCTTCAAAATGACAGTTTAACCCATTGCCCATGATGCTATAGCATCCCTCCTTGCAGATTTTCAATACTCTGCTGGACAAGGTCTGAGCAACCTGCTTCAGCTTTGAAGTTTGCTCTGCTTTGAGCAAGGGGTTGGGACCAGATGATGTCCAAGGGCCTTTCAAACCTAGATGATTCTGTGACTCAGTGATTCATGACACTTCCCCCCCAGAGAAAAAGGAAATATGATTCACATTCTGCCTGCAAACAAAAAAAAAATAATTCTTTGAGTACCCAAGACTTTATACTAAAATCACCCTTTCCTCGAGATCAGACTTGACAGTATTTATAAGGTAATTGTGTCCCAGCATATCACATAATGAACAGCAACACAAACTGAACTTAATGCTTCTTAATGATGAGACAGAAAACACTGAACTGGCTGTGCTATTTATTTACATAGGAAATGTAAAAAAAACTTCCTCTTTTGTAATCATGGAAAGCTGTTTAGAATTTCTTGCTTTTAATAGAATTCAGCTCTGTTTTTTTCCCCTAAAACACAGAACCTATTTGTTGTGAACAAGTAACCAAATACCAAGAGTAAATGCCCAAAAGAAATAAATTTCACTGAGAATAAAAACCTTCTTTGTGGTACCATTTGATAACTCTACATATGAACATTAAGATTTGGGAGTTTTCATGGATTACTATCAACCAGCCACGTTAAAAACAAACCAGAAAACAGCATTGTATCATTCCTGCTGATAATGCAGATAAGCAGAGCATCAATAAAAAAATTATCTTTTCTCTCAATGATATCATTGAAGGTCATATTGCTTGCTTTATGCTTTGAAATAATATGTGATTGCCTAACCTTAGTGGTGTATCTAAATAATGTCTAAATGATCTTTGGTCATCAATTAGTATGTAACTGATTTGAGGAAATTAACTTTCTCAGTACCCTTGGTTTTTTCTACAACAAAAATGGTTACATTCACTTTTAGTAGATGGCATTTTAAAAGAGTAATGATGTCATCCATTTTTTATTTCTATCACTATTTTAATGAAAAATACAATGAAAGGTTGTTAAAATAAATTAATTTTATTAATAAACTAGCTTTTGGAGCCACTTATTCCTGAAAAAAATCAGATGGATCTATAGCGAGCACTTTCATTTTCCACTTCTTTAACACTGTATTTGCTTGTGCAAATATATGCAAAGTCAGGACAAAACCCCCTAAACTTATGCTTGCAAATGGAGGACTTGTCTATGGCTTAAAGCAGAGCCCTTAGAAATACTACAAAATGCTTCCAGTAACATTTATACTTTCATAATTTACCGGAGAGTCAAAATGTGATGTTGCTGACTCACATTAACCTACAGTACACGAAACTGCTTTGTTATGAAACTTCGCCTTCTGAAATTGCATGACTTCAGTGGGTAAGATTCAAGTTATTTCTCTGGTTCCATTTTACTTTCATCTCACAGCACTATACAAGTAAAGGAGTGTACTGACTCACTGTGGCTTACACATCTGAAATTTCTTATTTGATACAGAAAATTACATCTGCTCAAACTCAGATTTGTTTACCAAGCCAGTTAGATTTTTCCTAGTTATAGTGGATTGAACTCTATGGTTGCAAGATCCCCAGGTCTACTTGTAACAGTTCATTGGCACACAGGAGCTAATTTTTCAGGTCTTTCAGTGAGCAGGTTATAATACACACATAGATAGAACTGGTGACTGAGGAAAGGATGTACTGAGAAAGCACAGGTCATCCATTCAGAAATGTGCATGTTGGTTTATGCCTCAAAATTGTAAGTCTGAGCTAGGTGTAGTTATACATGCAGCACCTGATATTGCTTTCATGGAGAATATAATAATGAAATCAAAATCAAAGAATCACAGAATGGTGGGGTTGGAAGAGACCTCTGGAGATCAATGAGTGCAACCCCCGCTGCCAAAGCAAATGCACCTAGGGCAGACTGCATGGGAACACATCCATGTGGGTTTTGAAAGTCTCCA
>JANIJG010009612.1:0-11090 GCA_024611175.1 Megaceryle torquata | reverse complement strand
GGAGGGGGGGCGGGAAGCGATGAGGGGGCGCGAGCTCCCACTCCCCTCACCCTCCCTGCCAGCCGCCGTTTCTCTTCCGCCAATAGGAGGGAGGCGCTGTCGCCCCGCCCACTGCTCTTGACCAATGGGAACTTACTACAGTGTTGTGGGTGGGGGCGGGGCCGGGGGTGCGCGGCGCGGGGGGCAGAGGCAGAGGCGGCGGCAACAGCAACGGCAGCCGGGCGGAGCGGGCTCGGCGCGGAGCGGAGGTTCTCAGAGGGGCAGAACCCCCCCCAGGTGCTGCACCCGGGATGGAGGCTCGGCTCGGCGCGGCGTGAGGGCGGAGGGCGCCGGGAGTGGGGAAGGCCGTGCGCGTGAGCGGTCTCGGCAGGCGGGCAAGTGTGCGCGGCGCGGGTGTGCGCGTGCACGGCGCGGGTGTGCGCGTGAGCGGCGCTACCTGTGCGCGCACGGTTTTTGCACGGTGTTGGGGTGTGTGTGTGCGCGTGCGCGCGTAAACGGTGTAGCGGCGCGTGTCCGCGCTGCCTGCTTCCTGGGCACGTACAGATGTGTGTGCGCGTGCAAGGTGCTTGTGCGGGGTGTGCATTCACGTGTGCACGGTGTGCAAGTGCACGCACGGTGTGCGAGTGCACACACGGTGCGCGTGCAGGGTGTGTGTGCGTGCACACTGTGTGCACTGTGCCTCTGTGCGTGTCAGGGGTGCGTCGGGTGTGAGTGTGCACGCGTGGGGTGCACACGGGTGGTGCCTGCAGAGGCACAGTGTGCGTGGTGTCTCTGGGGTGTATGGTGCGTGCGCGTGCCGTGTCTGGGATGTGTGCGTTGTATCTGGGTGCACGCTGTTTGTGTGCACGCTGCATGTGCGTGTGCACGGTAGATCTGCATGTGCACAGCATGCGCGAGCTCTCTGTGGGAGTGCGTGTGTCATGGAGAACTGGAAACCGAAAGGCTGAGGCTCAGCCGGAGACAGGTTCTGCTGAAGGCCAGGAACAGGGGGGACAGTGGGACGTGACCCAGGGGAGCTGGCACCCAGTGCCCCCCTCTTACTGGGTCAGTGGGTGCTGGGGCTGCCAGTGGCCGAGCCGGGGTCTCCAGCTCTGCACCGAGTCCATTGTGCAAGAGGAGGAGGAAGGAGACATGGCAGGGAAGGGCTCTGGGCTCGGCAAACCATCAGCACCCCACTCACCCCCTCATGGGATGAATGTGGGTGCTGTGGGGTGAACGTGGGTGCTGTGCTTTGGCTGGGTGAAGGCTCTTTCCCTTCTGTGCATCCCACTTCCCTCCAAATTTCATCTCAGAAAAACAGCCCGCCCCACTGGGACACAGTGCTCTTCTGCTAAAAGGATTTTCCACCAGGGCATATTTTTATTTTTCATCTCCAACGAGGCAGCATTTACAGTGAAAACAACTCCAGAGGGTCTGGAATGAGTTAAAATCGTGCCTTGACCACATCCGTGAGCGTCGCAAGCATTCCAAGCACCTTTGCTTAAGTGTTTCTTGGGGAGGGAAGAAGAACTCGCTCCCTCTTTGTGTGCCGAGCGGGCTGTGTGCGGTTCAGGGGGGCTGGTTTTGGGCAGGGGTCAGCAGCTGCCCAGCTCTGGATGCAGAAACATTTATTTAAGTCTTGCATGTCCAGCTCCTGTCCAGATGCAAAGGGGACATTTCTTCAATACTGTCTAAATTCTGAGGCAGGTGTTGTGATGGTAATGATGGTTCCGTTATAATTCAATTCTCTGTGTTACAAATTAATGAAGATATAGCGAAGCAAAGCAAAATCTTATTTCTGAACAGCAGCACAAAACAAATTTTCACCTTACTTTGCTCATTACGTTTAGGATTTTAAGTCTTTCTAGACACGCTGTGTTGTGCTTGCCTAACTTCGGTAGATCTGGAGGGACAGACCTTCTAACGAGTCGCTTCTTATTTCACAGTTGAGTTCCTGGGTGCAAAAATAACCCCTGTAAGGTCTTGGGGGAGGGTTACACCCGTGGACTGATGGAGGGGCTCTGACCCTGCTGCTGACACTGGGAGTGCAGTTCCTTTCACAATTAGCTGATGCGCGTGTCGCTGCCCCAGGAGCTGCTCCTTTCGCTTGAGAAGTTGCTTTGTGGGGGTGCAGGGTGGGTTTTGTTTCTTTCCCGGCATGGCTGCCCAGCTGTATTTTTAATGCGTGGAAGGTTCTCCCGCAGCGGCGTGGTGGTTGTTGACAGGGATGTCCCCACCTGCGCTGTGCGTCTGCTGTCCGGGCAGCTAATGCACTTGGGGTTTATTTTTTTTTACATCGTGGTGCCAGCCTCGGGCACCTTCTGTTAGGTTTTGGTGACAATTTTGAGCGTGGAGTGTGACTTAAGAGGCAGGGAGTCCTTTGTGTATCTCTGCTGACATGGCCTTAATACAGAAGGCGAGGATTTTCTGGGATTCCCATGAACAAACATAATCTGCTGCAGAAGGTAAACATCAGGATAAACATAGTGCTCTTGGCCTCTGAAACTCAATTAGAGCCTTAGGAAACCGAGAGAATGATGGTTTTGCTTTTTTCCTAACACAAATGCATGGATTATTTCTTGTATCAGATTAGAAGAATGGGAATTACCTGTGTTTTCATCTGCTCTCCCAACTGCAATTTAAGCCAAATTCTTATCAGAAGCAAAGCATTTGCTTGGAAGGCAGCAGATTCTCTGGGGCACTCCTGGTGCGGTTGAGGCAGGGGGAAGGACTCTGCTCAGCCAGTCCCAACACACCATATGTTCCCAAAGCCTAAAAATGCCTTAGACAACGATTCTCCAAACCTACCGCTTCTGTCTCCGGCAGCGCGCTGCCAACTGCCCGCATGCTCCGCATCAGCAGGCGCGACAGTTTCACTTGACAGCAGTTTGATTTTCGGAAAGCGGTAAAAACATCTCTATTCTGACACCGCATTTACTGCTTGTTGAGCAGATACTGGGATTGATGGGAGGTAGGCTGGTGGATATGTTGCTTCTCTAGTAAGTAACCATGTTTGCAAATTCATTCATTAGCGATCAAAGTGGTGCTTTGCTGGGGTAGCTTGTAGGCTTCCAGCCACGGGAATGTTGGGATGCTCTGGGTGCTTTGATGTGTCGATGGGTGGATGATTATGATGTTGGGAATGTGGCATGTAACACGCTGGAATAGAATTGGATGTACAGAAGCATTGCTGACCGGCAGCAGTGGCTCCTTACTGGGTTCTCAGCAGGAGTTATTCAGCTTCTCAAAAGGTATTTGGATTTTTTGGGGTCAATGAGGAAACCTCCAGCTCTTCATTGTTGGGGCCGTTCGGTGGAGGTGTTGGTTGTGTGGCCACAGCATCTGGCCAGGAGTTTCTCACCAAACACCTTTCCCTGATGGATTCTCTAACAAGGGGTGTTTGATGAGAGCCTCTTCATCTGGGGGGACTGCAGCAGGACCCATTCTGCTGCAGAACAGGGTTTTTTTCAGCCTCTTACTGACACACTGCATCTAGTTCTTGGAAGAAAACCCAAGAAGTTGGTGCAGCTCAGCGATGCTGTGGATGGAGAGGGCTCTGGGCTCACTCCGGTTGTCTGGGCTGGGGGATCACCCAGAATAGAGAAACCCAGCTGGGGTGGGAGGTAGAGTGGGTGCTTCCCACCCTGCTGCACGGGTCTGCAGATGGGGAGCTTGGGCTGGGCTCTATCTGTGTACACCACTGAGTTTGTCTGGACTTGCTCCACTTGCTGAAGCTGTTTTTGCATTCATGGTAATGAGCCGTGATGAATCAGAGGTGTTGCTTTAATAAGGTCGAGGGGCCTGCAAGCAGCCCTATGGATGCAAATAATTTCCTATTATAAACCTTATTTTGTGCTTTTAAGATCTGCTGCAGATCTACTGGCTTTTTCCTAACCATGGTTTACCCCCATGCAACCTTTTTCTGGAGTGTTAAGAGGTGGCAGATACTCAGCTTGGTCAGGCTCAGAGCTCTCTCTCGTTGTTGTGCATCTCTCTGGGGAAGCTTGACGCGAAGCTTCGCATCTTGAGTGGAAATTGCGCTCTGCGCTTGGGGATCTGTTGCAATGATTGTTCTGCTTTCTCGGTGCTCGGTTTCTGCTGTAATCTTGTGTAGATTAAACGGCAGCTGTAAGTAAAGATTTCACCTTATACTTCTCATCTGCCGCGTTGTTTTGATCAGTACTATCGTTCCTTAAGTTGCCCAGGACTGTAGGATGCAGCATAGCAGGGATTTATTTTTGCCCGTCAGATGGATTAGGTAGGAATGTTCGTGGCTTGTACTTAATCCAGATTAATATTATTAGTTTCTTTACATTTGGTCCGTTGCTTACGCTTGTTTTCTGTTTATGTGAATTTTTGCTTGTGTAATGCTGCTAACGTGTATTAAGAGCAAATACTTTTAATTCGGCTATGTAGATGGACTAAATCTTTCTGGTTTTCTTTCTTTTTTTCAATGAAGCACTTCCATCAAGAAAAAAATTGTGGGGGCTTGGGCTGTGTGTTTCAAGCAGCTGGACCTTTCCAGGGCATGCTCCTCCAGAATCTGCTGCTTTATAAACAAATGCCAACTTGCTTTAGCTGCTCTGCTCAGAACAAACATCTGCGGCAGTGGCTTATAATTTATAATTTATTAAGCCGCACAACACTTGAACTCTAGTGCTTTTGGAGGGGACTGAGTGTTTTGTATCTCCCTGTTCTCAATGCAGAGCTTGCAGGACCTAGGAAAAGCAGCTCTGGGGAGTTTTTCTGCTTGCAGGGTGTTTATGGTGGTAGGAGAGCTCCATGGCTGGCTGGTCATGTGGCCATGGCCAAGGGGTTGGGGGGGTCTCCTCCTATGCATGTATTTTTGGAGAGCAGCTCCTTCCATCTGTTGACAAGAGTGAGTCCCGTGGGATGTTGGCTGGGATTCCCGACAGGTTCCCGCCATGAAGTAACATCCCAAGAAAACCTGCAGCCCTGGCTTGAGGAGGAACCGTTGCTCTGCTCAAACCAAGGTTCTTCTTACAGTCACCAACCTGAGTTGTAACCGCAGCAAAACACCTGACTAGAGCTCTGCGGGTGGGAGCCTGGTTGGGGAGCAGCAGGAGAAGATTGGGGCTAGTTAGCTCTTTCTGTGAAAACCACAATTCCTTTGAACCTGTGGGTCACTGTTTGTAGGCTGATTACTCCCCCCTCCTCCCCCTTCCCCGCCCCATGTAATGTGTGTGTGTGTGAGAGAGAGATAATTAAAAGCTTTTAGTTAAATAAATAACTAAGCCTCTCATGCAGCTTTATAGTGGAATCGTCGAGTCAGACCCTTGGAGGTGGAAGATGGTGTGCTGCTGCTGGTCCCACAGCATCTCCTTCGCCTTCCCGGGCGAGCACAGACCAGTGTGGGCTTGGTGCGTGGCTGCATATGGGCTTTATCCCCCAGCCCTGGGCTCGCTGTATATAACAGAAAGCTGCCCGCTGAGTGGGAACAGTCCTGCCCCATTTTATGGGGCCCTGGGCTGTATTTATTCCCAGCTATTCAAACTCTGCTCTGTAGACAGGATTAATAATTCCCGCCCGGGTTTGTCTGTGTGCAAATACAACAAAAGCACGAGCTGGTGTTTGTGCTTCGCTCGTGAGACAGTGGGGCTGGAGGCTTCAGGACAAGGAATGGTGTAAGCATTGAACGGTGGTTTGGTTTTACCCCTTAGACACAGAGCACAGCAGAATGTTTTGTATTCAAGCCCTGGTTTCTGCCTCTGGGAGCTGCCCACTGTGCCCCAAGCCAGGCACTTGGGAAATGAGAAACACGCAGCTGGTGACCATTCCTGGGGAGGTTGCAGAGTCATTCGTCATTGGGCAGGGACTGGTTCGCGGAAGGGTAAAAATCTTTCAGGTCCAGCTCTGCTGTAGTTAAGAAATGTTTCTCCTCCTGCAGCTCTGTTTCACTTGGTGCCTTCCAAAAAAGCAAATGATAAGAGGGTCCTACAACCAGATATCCCTGATGTCTCCCCTTAGTGTGAGGGCCAGAGGAGAGCAGGGTGTGCTGGGGCTTTATGTGCCCTGAAACAGGCAGAAAGCAGAGGACTTGTTCTCAGGATGCTTGCAGGAAGAAGGGTTTACATTTCAACAAGAAAGCAGCATTTTTAGGGTCCTCAGTAGTAAATATTAAGAGCAATGAGCAGTGAGAAACCACATGGGGTGAGTACTGACAGTGGCCTTGTCCCTCCATCTCTCCTTCCTGGGGATGTCCCCTCCCAAGGATGTTCCTCCATCCCTCCCTCCTGGGGAGCACCGGCACTGTTCTCCTGTCCTTCCGCTCCTCCCAGGGCCAGTGCTGGTGGCCAGTGCCAGTATGGCTGCCTTTTTATCTCCCAACTGCCAACTTCAGAGTGAGTGTGTGGTGAGAAGCTGGTGAAACCCAGTGAATAAGCCCATCAAAGAGCAATAGTATAAATCGGAGCATGAGCTTCCCAGTGCAGCTCCTGGGGCAACTCTCATATAGGTAGAAGTTGGGAATATTTGGGGTTTGGGAAGATGTCCAGCTGCAGAGAAAATAACTGTTTCCAGCTGTTCGTTGTCCGTAGCTGTTGTCAGGGCTTAAGGACCCTCACACTTCAGTGGAGGGGGCGCACAGCTAGAAAGAGAACCTCCTTTGGGAGGGAAAAATGTGGGCTAAGCATACCTTGATTTTACGTGTGGCCAGGCCTCCTGCGGTGTTAAAATGTGATGGGAAAGAGTTCTTGCAGATTCCTGGATTTGCTGAGTTCATTACAGACATCATCTGACTTAATTCTTCAGGACTTTTGGAAAAAAATAATTGGATATTGTAGAGGCCAGGTGCAGGATGGACCCTGAAGAAGGGGGTTTTATCTGCAGTGAAGCCAGGAGGAGCAATGGGGGCAATTGCCTCAACATGGGAAGGGTGTGCTGCCGATACCATGGGGAGAAGGCCACATGCTGAGCTCCTCTGACTTCAGCAGTGTCTGATACCGTTTCTAGTGTGGTTCGTTAGAGGAAATAGTTTCTGTAGACTTCTCGTTGAGGGTTTTATTGTTGTTGTTGTCATAACTGCTGCTTCTATTATTTCCCTCCTGTCTACTAGATGCCATCTTCAAAAAACACTTCCTCTGTTTCTTGGTGGCGGTATCTGTTCTGTTTGCTCCTGCCTGGCTCTGCACTTCCCTTGCCTCCCTCAGGAAACAGAGGAGTTGGCCTATGAGGTCAGAGCAACGTTGTGCAGGGCTCACATCTCTGCTCCTCACCACAGTGTGGTTTGGGGTGTTTCACCCCCTTGTTAGCAGCAGTAACGAGAACCCAAGGGACCAGCAATGCCCGAGTGTGTTTGTGGCAAAGAATGACCTTTAAAGAAAAAACCTCTTTGGTGTGAGGGTGTGGGAGGCTGTGCCAGGCTGCCCAGAGAGGTTGTGGAGTCTCCTTCTCTGGAGAGATTCCCAACCCACCTGGACCCTGCGCTGCTGGGCCCCCTGCTCTGGGTGACCCTGCCGGATGGAGCAGGGGGTGGCACCAGATGACCTCCAGAGATCATCTAACACCCACCATGGTGGGGTTCTGTGATTCTGTGATTTTTCCCACCCTGCTTTCTCTATTTTCTTTTGCTTCTGAAGTGAGATGCTTTGAGTAGCTGGTGTGTCCCATTCTCTCAGTTTTGAGGCTGCAGAAAATATTCCTCTTCTTGGTTAAATTCAGGTACACGTGAACTCATCCTGGAAATGCTGAACAGCATCTGGGGCGCTGGTGGGGAAACCAGCAGGGCCACGGGCAGTGTTACTGGCTTCATATTTTGCAGCTTCTGATTTTGGCTTATTTAAAAATGAGGATTGACACTCTTCCTGTGACCCGATGATGACAAATGGAGATTTTCCTCTTATAAAGGTGTAGTTTATTAAAAAAAGAGTCTCCACCGCATGATGAATAGGGAGGGGAGAGCTCAGGGAAGATGAACCTATTAGCGTTATGAGCCTGTGAGTCTCAGGAGGCAGGAACAGGACTAGGTAATGAACATGAAAGATGACTTCAGCTGAGCAAGGAGGCTTTGCAATGACACTGAGACTTGGTGTTTTACTGGGACACTTTTCTTGCACCTTTCTTTCTTTTTTTCTTTCTATAATTGAACTGGACTCTCCAGTATGAGCACTGCTTGGGGTTGTTCGAGCTGGCTTTGACCCTTGCAGTGCTAATCACAGGAAGGGCAGGTCATCTAGCAATGCAAATACAGTGGGCTCGAGCGTTCTTCTGCTTTTCTTGTTTGTGTGTGGTAGATGCAAATCTGCATCTCTGCTGGTGCTTAGATTGCTTGTGGCTGCAGCGCAGGGAGCCCCGTGAGCGCCCCTCGCCTGGAGATCGATCCCACACCAGTGCAGAAGCTCAGAAGGTTTGGACAGAGCCGGTCGGCACCTTGGCGAGGCACAAAGCTGGCTGTGGGCTTAAGCTTTGTTCACTGGGTGATGCTGCTGGTGGAACTGGTTGCACATTAACTATTATTTCTCCTGGTTTCTCATCGCAAACAGTTGTAAATCGCTCACAGAGTGGGAACAGGTGCAAAAAGCCCTCTGCCCTGGTTTTGTTGTGCAGCTTATTCCCTCCTGCCTCGGGCTGTTCAATTGAAAACAGGATTTTGAGGAAACAAAAAGAACTGTGCCCTTATGAGGCGCGAACTATAAAATCAACCACAAGGCTGTTGCTAGATTGTGCTTGGTTTGGAATCAGTTTCACCTTCTTGAACTTCTGACTGGCAAAAAAACCCAAGTTATACTGAAACTAAAGGTTAATTAATTGGAACATTCGCAACACTGCAGCTTTACCACTAGGAAAACTTCTCATCCTAGGTGAAGAATTTGAGGGTTTTTACTTAAAAACACCTGTTCTAATAAACTTTATCATAATCAGACCAGGGATGGAGAGGATGTAGACTGAAGTTGCAGCCGTGTGTGTGAGGTAGGAGGTTGTGGGCAAGTTGTTCCTGTGTTCTTCAAGGGTTTGTGTTTTTCCCCACCCTGTGTTGAATACCCTGATCCAGCTCAGCAGAAACACTCCCCGAGAAAATATTTTGAGACATTTCTTTCAAAGAGAAAAAAATAACTGGAGAAAAGCACAAGCCTCTCTGTCTTCAGGCAGTTGGAAAAAATCATCAGAGCTAAAAAAAAATCATCAAAGCTGAAACATCATCTGAACCTTTCTCGTGGAGCAATTGATGAAAACAGGGCAAAACCGCAGCCAACTGCCCCCCGCCAAGCTGAGCATCATTCCGACATCTTTTGTGAGCCAAGCCCAGCAGTCGCTCAATTTCTCCTCTAGAGAGGAAACAGCAACTGGGGAATGTGAAATTTTTGTCTGCTTTTCTGAGTTCATCTCCTTGCATTGTTTTCCCACCCATTTAGTGGTTTTGCCTAGTCACAGGGTGTTTCATGGGTGCTGCAGAGTCAGAGACGTCTGGGAATGAGTCACCAGAGCTCAGGATAGGGCAAGGTTCTTGAAAACAACCTGGGACATCCCCAGGCTTTGCACAAGCTTAATGTTAAGGGTTGACTCCAAGACACAAAAAGATTCAGAGCTTTTGGTATTGTCAGCTCTGAGCTCTTTTAATGGTGTTTTGGGAAATAATGCTTGAAATTTGTTGCTCGCTTTTAAAGAAAAATCTGTCTTTGCTGCTCCAAGCAGTGAATTTTATATATATATATATATATATTCAAAATGAAAATCGGGGAAAAAAACCAGCTTGAAGCAGTGCAGATATTTGATTTTTAAGCTTCTCATGAGCCAGTGTGGTACCCGGCACAGCCCCTCGTGGCTTTGGAGGATTGCTGGGATCATCTGTGTGATGTGAATTTACTGCCAGGGCAAGTAGATGTGGCACTTGTGTTTTAGCAGGACTGTCTTTTTTTGGGTTGAATCAGTGTAAATAGGAAGTGTGCGCTTTTTCTGAAACCTGAATTAAATGGGAGTGTTTGGAATGTGCCACCTGCAGTAAAAGCCTTTGCAGCCATTGCCTAATTCCTTGTGGCACGAGCACGGTTTTGTTTATGCAGCATCTTCCTATTTTAAACCAACTGCTGGCAGTTGGTTTTGCTGCTTAAAATGAACTCCTTTTGTAAACTAGCACCTCAGTGGGTGACCACTAATTGATTTAATTGCCGCTTTAACATCAAATATATTGTGGATTAGAAAAGCACATTCTGCTCCCTCAAAGCACTTGGCTGAAGTGGTCCTGGGTGTGTGCAAGCTGTCTGCGTTCCCGTGTCCCTTCAGGCACATCCCTGACCTGAGCAGCTCTTGCCACTATGGTGTCCCCTGCTTGTGATCCAGCGGGGTCTCCAAGTCCTGCTGCTGAACAGACCTACAACAAGTTGGGTTTATCTCAAAAAGCTTGTGTTTGGAAAGGGCTGGGAGCAGAAAAAAGTCACCAAGAAGCACTTATTTTGTGTGTAGAAGTCTGGCAGTGCTGTCCATGGCAGGAGTTGAGAGTGCGCTGCACCCCGCAAAGAGGAACACGTGTTTTGAAAAAGAAAAAAATAATTCTAATAATGAATTAAAAAATGAACAGCTGATTGTGGGAAAGCAGCATTTCCTTCTGGCCTGTCACTTTCACACAAGTGGCATTGCCTCAGGCCATTGTGCAAGAGATGTCTAGTTGCGGAAAGGAAAAAAGAGACCAAGGGTGATGGGATCTTTCCCAAAGTCCAACACAGGATGTCTTGCACTGGGATGATTATTAAAACTGAGCAATGGGAGTTGCAAAATAGCTTCCTGGGCCACTGCCTGCAGCTGCCGATGTATTGGTGAAGGCTTCACAAGCTGCAGAGGATCGTTCTGCGCTGTTTCTGAAGGCTTGTGCTGGGCTCTGCAGCAGGGTTTTGGTTTTGGTCTTACCTCTCAGATCTGGTGTTAATGGGTGAACAGGCTCATTTTATGGGTTGCAGTGACCCATGCTTGGAGGGAGGTGGTTTTCAGGTGTTTATTCCGTAGTCTGGGGTTTCCACCCTCCTTTTTTTGAATGCCTGAATTTATACTGTGGTGGTGATGTATTGACACATCCACATGGTTCCAGGGATGGGGCAGCCACCACCTCTCTGGGCAGCCTGGGCCAGGCTCTCCCCACCCTCAGCAGCAAAAATCTCTCC
>JANIJG010009607.1:0-24545 GCA_024611175.1 Megaceryle torquata | reverse complement strand
AACCCCAACCACCACACAAAACACCCAAAACCCAAACCCCAACACCCCCACCCCCCACCCCCCCCCAAAAAACCCCACCAAACCAAACCCAAAACAACAAACAGAAAAAACACACAAAACACACCTCACCATCCCACTAGAGAATGTCCTAAAGTGCCTCATCTACGTGGTTTTTTTAATACCTCCAGGGATGGTGAGTCCACCACTTCCCTGAGCAGCCTGTTCCACAGTCCGACTACTTGTTCAGTAAAGAAATTCTTCCTAATATCTAATCTAAACCTCCCCTGGTGCAACTTGAGGCCATTTTCTCTAGTTCTGTCATTTACTTCAGAGAAAAGGTCACACCCACCTCACTACAACCTCCTTTCAGGTAGTTGTAGAGCATGATAAGGTCTCCCCTCAGCCTCCTCTTCTTCAAACTAAAGAACGCGAATTCCCTCAGTCTCTCCTCATAGGACTTGTTCTCCAGACCCTTCACCAGCTTGGTTGCCCTTGTCTGAACTCACTCCAGTAACTCAATGTCTTTCTTGTGGTGAGGGGCCCAAAACTGCACACAGTACTCAAGCTGTGGCCTCACCAGTGCCAAGTACAGGGGCATGATCACTTCCCTTCTCCTGCTGGCCACACTATTTCTGACACAGGCCAGGATGCCATTGGCTTTCTTGGCCACCTGGGCACACTGCTGGCTCATGTTCAGCCAGGTGTCGACCGGCACCCCCAGGTCCTTTTCTGGCAGTCAGCTTTCCAGCCACTCATCCCCAAGCCTGTAGCATTGCCTGGGGTTGTTGTGACCCAAATGCAGGACCTGGCACTTGGCCTTGTTAAACCTCATATAATTGGCTTCAGCTAATCGATTCAACCTAGGAGATTTAGAGCTGTTTCATCATGTGCTATTCTGGGGATAGGGACATTTCAGATTCTAGTATTTTTAAACTCAAGGGGATAAAAATATATAAGAAAAAAAGAAATAAAGCCCATATATGCAGTATAAAAACTTTTCACACTAGAAGACTGAAGACCCCATCTCACATGCTTGAAGCTCTAGCATCATGTGAAACACTATGTGAACTTCTAAACTGTCAGACCATGCCCAGCCTAGAAGTGTTTTGCTTGAACCTTTTGAATTGTTTAGCTAAAGTTGGAGATGAGTTTATGCAGGCAGTTTTGGGGCTAGATTTCTTATTAGTTTAACAAAAGAACAGTGCCAAGAATGTGAATACTTCTGAAGATCTGACCTTGCAAATCAAATTAAGGCTGTAACTCATTGCTTTAACAAACTGTGCTGCTGCCAGAAGAAACAATCCCTGTCCTTTGTTTCCATCACTTCTGTGGAAATAAAGTTAGATCATGGAACTGCTATGGCTGAGAAAACACTGACTGTTGTCTAGGCCAGTGTTTAGGCAGAACAGTTTCTCAACCTGGTATGCCACATAAATGCAGAAGCAGGTAGAGAAGTCATGACAGGGAAGCAGACAAGACTGCTCCTCCTTTCAGCATTGCTGATTTAAAGCACTTGCTGAATTTCATCTTTAGTTTGTCAGCTCTCAAAGACATTTTTTCTGGGAACTGCTTTCCTACATGGTTGAGTATCAATTTCAACTGTTCCATTTAAGAAACTGATCAAAAAGAAGATGAGGATAAAGTGGACTATGTAATAACATTCTGTACTAACCTGCCTACACCTGTACTCTAAATTTATTCAACCTTTTTTTTTTTTTTAGTCTCAAAGCTGCTAAAAACAGTGATTTTCAGCCTAGTATAAACAGAAAGGTGCTGAACAGAACAAGGTAAACAATGGTAGTCACTGTCAGTGCTGTAATAACAGAAACTAAAATACACATAGCTCTTCAAAGAACAGACAGTCCAAAAGATGACAAAATTCCTGAGTGTTTAGTTTGAAGCTAGTGAACAGAAAGACAACAGAATAAAGAGTAAAGACTATATTACCTAGACTTTAAAAAGGTAGAATTAAAATTCTCCCCCCCTCCAAATTTAGGCTTCACTCACACTTATTATGTCATCACAAGAGAAGATGGGCATCATGAAGCATATGCTGGGAACTAGCTAAAGGATACATGCCAATAGGTTGCACTATTGTAATCCCCAACAAACTGGGAGGATTCCTCCACAGTTACTCAGTGACTCATTTTAAAACCAGTCCTATTTATTAGCCTTATCAACGGGCTAGGCACAGAGTGGAGCTGGTTCATGAATTCTGTAGATAAAGTTGGATAATTTCATTAACAGAGCATGATCAGACCACACAAAAAACTGCAGTACGCAGAGACATAAAAGAAGTGAAATTAAATCATTCTAGAGTGTGCTAACATTTATAAATTTCTGCTTTACCTAGGAGCTCATCAACTGGAAACAGAATCAACTTTGGTGATCATAGCAAACACTGAGCCATCCACCCAACATCCTGAACTGTACTAGGGAGTACACTTAGGATAGAACCACCAGTACTAATATACAACCTTGTGCTGAGACCACATGCAGGATACTGAGCACAGTTCTGGTCAGCCAGGTTCATGAAAGTTTAAATCCTAAATAGTAATAAATCCAGAAAAGCGCTATGAACATGAATGAGGAAAGTGAAAAATGTACTTTAGATTGTTTACAAAAAAAAAAAAAAAAAAAAGAGAGAGAAAGAGAGAGAGAGAGAGGGAGAGAGGGAGATTGCAAGGAAATTGCAATGTACTTAAAAAAACCACCAGAAAGTAAGTGCCAGAAAAACATCAGTTCTCTTCACAAATAATGTTGACAGGCGAGTAAGTGGGTAAAAGCAGCCATTATGTTTGGAAATTAGAAGATTTCTACCAGAATAGCAAGATAGTCTTTTGACAGAAGTGAAAGGGAAAAGAATTTAACCAGTTTTAAGACAGAATAAGAAGAATTATTGGATGTGCTTGTGTGCCTACCTAAGACAACAGGGAGCTAGACTCAGTGGCTAAGGGGGCCCTTTCTCACCATTTCTTTGTAGTTGTACTCTTGTCATCAGTGATGTAAAAATTGGCAAAAAAAGGGGAAGGAATAGGAACTTATTGGACGGGTGAATACTGGGACTCTCCCAGCCAGGCCTGAGTTAACTACTTAAAAGAGAGCCAAGCAAGAAGGCCAGCAACAAAGCAAAACTACACATTACACAGGGAGAGCATTTGCCAGAGATACAACTATGAAATATGCACCATTGCCCCCACCATCCTCCCTCAGAAGACTTTATTGGGAAAGAAAATATAGTCCAGCCCCTTTCTTTAGAATCTAAGAACTGTTCTGTCTCATTCCTATTCTGATAAATATTTAAGTTTTTGTTTTGCATCTCTGGGCTCGGTTTCCACGAGGTAGCCACAGTGTCTACAATGTTAACTACCGTCATTTGATGCTCAATACTGCAAGTAGCCACCTTGTATGCTTGCTTCATCAGACCAAAGGCATGGGTGTCAATTAGACCAGAGACCCTTCTGTACTGATGAACTCCTGGTGCTTTTCAAAGAGGTGCAAGAAGTTTTAGTTGGGACATATATTGATTTATCTGGCCATGGGCAATGTTTCTTCCTTGTTCCTGTAACTATTGAGAATAATAGCCTATAGAATCCATGTCTCTTCTCAACTTTTAAAGTTTGGAGGTTTTTTAAAATCTAATGCAACCCTGGACACTCATAAGAAAAGAATCCCAGTTCTTTATTTTTGTAATGTAGGAAATGCTTGTATATCTTCTGTACCATTTATAGATTCGGGGACATCTTGTACATATCCTCACAGTTCCATGGCTATTTTTTCCCTTTCCTGGTCTCTAATCCTCTTCCTCATCTAGCATTTACTATGTATCTTTTTAAAACAATGCTGGGGTTGGATCACCAGTCACCAAGAGTCTATCATGTAGCACATGTTCACTTACTTTCTATCTACACATTTTTTCTCTTTTTATTTTTTTCTCAACCACCTCCCCCTCCTCCAGCACAGCACAGAGGTTTATGGTGAGCAGTCCACAATGATGGCCATTGTGACTGCCTGTCTTGTTCTTTTTAAAGTTTGTTGCATACAGGGAATGCCCCCTAGCAAAACAGACCATGAACTCCCCTAACAGACATGAACTATCTATCCTTCCCCTTTGATATGTGTCTGGAACATAAAACATCACAGATGCAAGCTGCACTGAACAAGAAAGAGTGCCCTTTATTTCAGTCTTTCAATATCATATTCAGGCTGGCATTAGGGTTATTTGCTCTTCTCTCATTTACAAAGGATGTGGGACTCAGGTAGCACCTACACCTACAATCAAGGCAGCCTACTGTGCCAGCAGAAAAAGTCTAAATGTGAGAGGTGGAGATCTCAGCAAGGTTTCATTTTAAAGAACAGCATCTAAGAGATTCCAAGACATGGGGAAGATGAAGATACCCATGCATTTGACAAAGCCACAGACTGATTTCTTTGAGCCTGAGGCCCGTTCTATGAAAATGAAGCTAATATAGAAGATTTTAGGGAAAACACTGCTATTTTTGGAAAACCATTTACAACAAGGCTGCCCTTTCATCTCTTGTTTTCTTTTGTTGTTAACACAGCCACCAGGCTGACAGAACAGATCAAAAGAAACATCAGAGAACAAATTAATCAAGATGATGCACCAACTTGGAGTGCTTACACCTACAGCATAAATACGCTTGAAGCTGAAGAAGGCCTGGAACGCCGGCAGCAGCACCATCCGCTCCCAGCCACCCTTAAGGATGACACTTTCCTAACAGCTGCTCCAATTTATATAGTGTTTGGAATGCACCCCCTCCCCCCCCCTTTTTTTTTCCTTCTTTTGAGTTCTTCTGCATCCCATTGTGGATCGGTAAGTATTGATCAAATCACCTTCTGCAAGTCCCAGATAGCATCAGAACAGGACAAATTTCTGACATGGGACTAAATGTGGAAGAACTAGAGCAGTTCAGTCATAATGGCTAGAAAATTAAATAATGAGCAGTGAGTAGCATGAAAGAAACTATAGTCAAAACCATATAAACAACAGATAAAACCTTCAAATATTCTAGCTGTGGAAAGGCCATACTCTACACTGTTTCACTGATTCAGTAGTTACCCGTTAGCTGCAGGAAATTTTAAGGATATACAACACTTCCCAGAAGAATATTGAATAAATGCCAGAGACAGCATTGTTTCTGCTGCAAAATAAATTCCCCACCCCAATGCTGATATGACTGACAATTACAGTTGAAGATCGGGTCATGTTTATTTCAGAGTTATTAAAAGCAAAACTAGAAAAAGGAGAGAAGCAATCTGAAGACATCTTTTTCCATTTTGCAATTAAGAGAGGAAGATAAGGAAGAGACTAAAATCCCACAAGTCCCTGCAAAGCCCTTTCCCCAAGACTGCCGGAAGGTCGTTGTTGCAGAGCCTAGTCCTGAGCCCAGGGCCCCAAAGGTGCTGGGCCCCAGCCACTGAGATCACAGGTCTGTGCTAGTCATGCTTGCTGTCACTTGCTAAGGTGCATCCACTTCAGTGAAAAACATCCTACTTCTATCTTTTCTTTGTTTAATTTTAACAGGAAAAAGAGCTGCTCGGAGGTGGAGGTTGGCCACAGAATCGCTTCTCTGATGGAAAGTAGAGCTGGCAGGCAGTCCCAAACTTCAGCTGCATCATTTCATCTGCCTGAACTCCCCAACCACTTGTGGCTTGAGTCAGTCCCAGCCCCCTCTGTGTAAGTGGACTCTCTCACATGACCACCTCTGATTTATAGGAAATGATAGAAAAAAGCCAAAGCTATTGAGGTCACACACTTTCATGTGAAAATAGTTTATTTCCAAGATCATGAAGAGTCAGGAAAAAAAAAATCTCCAACCCACCACTCCACTGCTTAACATTTAGCTTCACAATATCTCTACAAATTTGTGCACCTTGGCAAAATTGCAGCCTGCCTTTGTTCTGTGCCTACGTGAGCTTGGCAAATACATGCTTTAGCATATGCACAGCTGCTACATCTTCATACATCCCTAGACCTTGGCAGAGGGAGACATGGCTAACAATCTAGAAATGCCAGAGTTGGAACTCAGCATGTAAAAAGGAAGAATCTGAATTAAATTGAACATTTCCAAATTATAATAAATCAAGATGGACAAGACAAGTACTATAAAGCACAAAATGAGGAGTTGGAAGGGCTGGGAATAGGCTTGTAGAAGGAATCCTGCCTGCAAGAAGGGCACAAGAGAAACCATAGCACAATTTCCAGCTAATTGTGAGCTATTCCAGAATGTAAGCGTCCTGGTAGGGGAGAGGGAGAAGATTGAAATATTAATGCCTTGAGGAGCAGATGGTTCTTATTTTCTATGGGATTCCATAAATTATAAGCAAACATCTTATGCCTTCCCCCCCCTTTTAAATCAGCAGCCTGATGACGTAAAAAAAAAGGACAAAAAACCTATTAGCATCTGTAGAACTCTTCAAATACTTTACAAGACTGCAGAGAACACCCAAAGAATGTCAGCAGTAAAATGCTTCTCCCTCTGGCTTAATCTTTATTCTGCTTCTTCATTATTATTCTGTTTAAGTCTGGCTGGACCACAGAAAGTATTGCCACCACGTGGCAAAACTTCCCCTTGAGCACCGACACTCGGCCTACAACTTTACAGCAATACTACAAAGTCTGGCACTTCACAAGACATGTCATGCATTGGCCCATGAGTTCAACACCATATTCTACTTTAAAGATGACACTGCATGCTCCTTCCCAAGAGACAGAACACTTCTCAAGGACAAAATATAAAGCATCTTCCCCCTTTATAATGTCAATGGCTACCATCTAGAAGCACAATTTTATTTCCCACCAGGCTATAAATGTCACATCACAATATTCTATACAATGTGAAAGGAGTAGATGAGACAGAAACACCAAATACTTCATCTGTAGAAATAACAGAGGAAGAAAGCTTTTTGTAATGGGATGGCCTACTGGTGGATTACCCCTACCTCCTCCAATTTTCCAGGGACGGGAAGGTAAATAGCCCCATACAAGTTGCCCAGAAAAGATGTGGAAGCTCCATCATTGGAATTGTTCAAGGTCAGATTGAACAAAGTTTTGAGCAACCTGATCTATTTGAAAGATGTCCCTGCCCATGGCATTGGAGGTGGACTAGATGATATTTAAACTTCCTTTCCAACACAAACCATTCTGTGATTCTGTGACTTCAATGCCCCGCATCTCTGCTGCTATGGTGTTACTACATGTGCTCCTTTTGTGGGTTAAACAAACGGATAGTACTCTGTGGAGACCTCTGTTGTCAGATATGTAATTTCTAGAACTGCAGAAGAGGCAGGGCTGGGACTGGGAGTAACTTTTTCATAATTAATTTAAATGGCTACCTATGAAAGCAGAAGTTTTTGTGAAAACAGAATCCCTGTTCTCCATAGAAAAGTCAGAAACTTAAAGTAGAACCCAGTCTGGTTTTTGAAGAGAAGTCAAGCAATGAATTTCACATATGCACAGAGAGACCTTAAGCTAAAAATCACTGTACAAACATCCTAAAATTGAGAAATTTCTTAATCCCAGGATGCCACAAATATTTCTGCAGCTGTGCAGCAAGCTATATCAGGATACTATTCTGGGTTAAAAATATCCTTTCTAGTCAAGTTAGTTTTAGCCCTGAAAGTCATTCCTTGATCAGCTGACCACAAGCATCACATATGCTTGTGCCTGGATAAGGAAGTCTCTTCCAGTATGAGAGCCAGCTTATGCCATAGAACACGCGTTAGAGTCTAATTTTCACAAAGGGAAGAGAAATTAAATAAATACATACATTAAATCAGCAATATTGCTTGTATTGTTGGCCCAGAAGCAGCTTTCACCTAGGATTTGGGACCAATCACTGCTTTTGCAAATGGCTAAAAGCTACATCTACTTCCCCTGGCCTGCAACACTGTGGGAAGCAACAGACCAGGACCCTTATTCCCAAATGTATTGCAGCACTTTAACCCACACTAATGTCAATAACTTAGAGAATATACATCAGATTTGTTAGCAGGTTCTAAGGTAAAGGTATAAAAAGACAATATTCCTCTAGAAACTTGTTGGTAAAATAATAAGGAAATTTGATACAGATTTTTTCAAAGAAGATTGTATAATCCCATAAGAATGCTTGCCAAAAAAGCCCCATTTACGCATGGATTTGCTGACTGCAAGAAAACACAAGCTAGACAGAGCAGGAACAGCTCTGCATGCTTTTATCCGTGCTTTTCTCAACTGTCTAAGCATTTTACAGTTCCCAATGCAACATGTCAATCTTTGGAAGATCCCACAGTTTACGGTAGCTCTGGTTGCTACTGACTTAAAAGAAAACACTGTTGCCCTTTCCAGCTTACCATTGCTGATTTCAGGCAGATCAAATTTAGTGAAGTCCCACCACTGGAGACGGTAGGTGGTGTTGGCAATGTTGCTGGCCACAGCAGACTGTCCATCCCCAATCACAGCACCTACAGAAAAGGGGGAAATAAATAATCATCAATTAACTCCCAGAAGATTATCCAGAAAAACATTTCAAAATGCAATACACAAAACTCTAGATTCTTAAAGAAACCTTATCTACAGAAATAGCAACACCTCCTAAATAAGCCACAGAGCACAGGAAATTAATAGGAAAACACCTCCCTGCATCACATCTCTGAAAGAAAACAAAACTGATGAGAGATAAGATTTGCCCAGACTCATAAAGCAGAAATCCTAAACAACCCATTTGGTGTAAATGCATTCTACTTACTGGTAATAATGAAGCTGTGTTTTCATAGACCCAAAATTTCCTAGCCCAACTATGAAAGCAGACCAGAATACCTACTAAGGAAAAGTGTTACCCTAGCAAATCACACAGTTGTGGACATAATTCCTGCTATTACTGTAAACTCCACTTAGAAGACAGAGGTTGCCTACAATATTTGTCACATAGTAAGGATTCTAACAAAACATTAGCAAAGAGGACCTATGCGCTGGCCCTTTGCTGCTTTGGTTGGCCCAACCTAGAGCAGGCAGGGGAGGCCCTGATTCCAGGCAAATGACACAACCCTTGCTAACCACTCAAGGGTTTAGGCAACAGCCCAAAGCAGAAGCCTAAGCAGAATACTTCAGAAAATAGCACAGAGAACATAATTTTCCAGGCAGAAAGAAACTGCCACTAGTAGCTCAAAGTTGGCATACATTTGAGAAAGCTCAGCAGCATTAAATGCAATCCCTAAGGAGACAAGTAGAGAGAAGAAACAGTTCTCCCATAATAGTACTGGAGTAAAAAATCTCACACTATTTGCAGCTGTAAGGCCTTTATATACAGACAGCCCTTGTGCTACACACACATGCTGGCACCCAGAGAAACTCAAGGTAATAAAATTTGATATAGAAGAGCAAAACAAGACCATCCCCAAGCACAAGTGAGGAAAATCACAGCCTCCAGAATCTACAGTCTAGATTTCAGTATCTTCACACTGTCTGTAGTGGGAAAGACACAGAAGTAGTCAGTGGCATCACTCTCCCAGAAGGGCTGGCTTGAGACTTTCATGACAGGGCAGCAACAGTAGAAGAAACATCACACTGAGAACTCTGTATCCAGTACACAGCAGGTCAGATGCCTGTGCAGAGAGATAAAAGCTTGCTAACTTCTAGTAAATTAAAGTGGTGTGAGGAGATCATGGTGGTTTGATTGTTACTTTTCTCATCAAATCCCAGCAGCACACTTAGGCTTGTTAAAAAAAAAAAAAAAAGCGCCCTAAAACCACACATATACAGGTTATGTTTTCTCTGCAAAGTAAAGAAGAAGGTGGGCAGAGCAAAGTAAAGCAACATATTCTAGACTAGCGCTAATAAATAAAAAGACACCAAGAGGGCTGCTGCTATTCCCTTTTTCATCAATAAGTGTCTCGAGCCCTGATTTTTAGTTCTGGAGAAAGCTCAGAAACAAGCCAAGAGCAAGACTTTTGAGCAGACAGCTTTACACTGTGTACTTGGCTGTGCCAGGCCTCTAGCAATCAACAAACCTCCATTGTGCTTTTGCTCTGTATCTGCCTCTGTCAGACACCTCTGTCAGATGCACGCATACCACTTGGAGAGTAGAATTAAGAACAGTTCCATTGCTTTTACTTATGCCCAAGGCCTTGTTCTCCATAGCCCCCAAAACAAAGGGCTCCTCTGAACAAAAGATATACACTGGAGAAAGCAGATTCAATACATTAATGAAGTTCCATTTTGCAACCAGAAGACAGACAATGAAATTTTATGTTGCTTCATCTTTACAAGTCTCCTCAATGCAAGCCCAGGTTTGGTGCACAAGGGCAGTTCTTCTGCTGTTTCACCTCCAGTCCCAGGTGAAGAGCAAAAAAAAAAATAGTTTCTGTACAAATTTCAAGCAGTGGAACTTGCTGCAGGGAAACAGTAACTTACATGACCAACAGCAACTGCCTTATAGAACTGAGTCAGACAAGGAAAACACTCTGCAAAGACAGGCAACAAAAGCACTACTCAGGACACCTAGTTTGAGAATACTGTAACATTCACCCATAATAAGATCAAAGTCATCACCTGTTTTGCAATGAGAACAAATTTTGTAGGCATAGCAAGCAATGTATAAACTGGAGAATAACATACACTTGGAGAGTAATCATGTGCGCTCTCTGCATCACAGAAGCGTAGCAACATCACTAGCTGCTCCACAAAGAGGAGGTTCCTGTGGCTCACAGAGCTCTTGCACATACTGCTATAAGTACCATTAAAAAAAAAAAAGCTGCTGGCAATTGGGTTTGAATTTTTTTCTGTAAAGATTCCGGTTTTATCATCCCTTTACCTGGAACCTTCAGGTTAGCTACGGTGTTCATATAAACTTTACATCCTCTTCACTTCCAAAGGCAGTCATATCCTACACAGAAAAGCTAACAAAGCAAAAAAGCAGTAGCTGCCTATCTACAGGACAGCCCTGCACAAATTTCAGAGCCAGCAAAAGCTAAGAACTAATGCTTCAGGTAACAGATACCTTTATCAAAGGGAGTAGGACACAGAAAACAAGGTTCATAGAGAGAAAGGTTCATATTCAAAAGGTCAATTTCTCAAAGGCTCCGAACCAGTGTGTCTGACATTAACAGCAAAACCATGATCTACATCTCTTTATTAAGTAATTACCTCTACTTATACTAATTATGTAATTGATAAATGTAATAATTAAAATTCTCTCTAGCTACACATAACAAAATGAAATAACATTTGTATTGCAAGTCCTGCAAGAAGCTTCCCACACGCACGTGTGCACTGTCCTGCAGTAAAGATGATTAAACGTATGCAAACACTTAAAACACCCAATTTAGGGAGGGAAATACCCCCCAGTACACAACGACGCTATCCTGACCTTTGTGGTTTGATTTTTCATTGGAAGATTTGAGACCATGGGTGAAAAACTTAAAAGTTAAAATCCTCACTACAGAGGTTTTGTTCACCATGTAGCATGAGAACCCATTCTCAGCTGGCTTTGCTCAGTCAGGATTTCAGCCTGAGTGAGAGCAGAAGAAGAAGGTGATGTTGCTTCTTAAGTTCTAGTGTCACCTGGAGGCAACCACTACACTTCAATTTCTTGAAGGTGGGCAGCAGCAGATCAGCTCTTACAAGCAGCAGTTCTCACCACGCACTTGACAGTGTCTCCTGATTCCCAGATCTTCCACTGCTTGATTGGATCACAAGTGACTGCAGTGGGTACCCGAGGGTCTTGGGCTTGTCATCCCCATGAACAGAAAGACCTTTTACTGCAGAGATGACGTAGATTTCAAAATGCTGAAATCTAAAGCAAAGGCCAATTGAAATGCAGTGAATGTAGGTTTGATTGGCAGCTTTCCTGCGCCTGTCTGTCACTGCGTAATAAACACTGGGTGATGGCAGAAATGAAGATAAATGCTTTCAGCAGCCCCCCTTCTCCCCCCACCGCCCCAATCTGCATCCACCCCCACTCAGCACATGACAAGACAGTTTAAAGAGTGGGGGGAAAGTCTTAACAAAGACTTAAAAAAAAATTTTTTCAAATCCTCAAATCTTTTCTTATAGACCACCTACAAGTGACAGATATTTATCTGTCAGTCTCCATCCCCTCAGAGGGTCCAATTCATCTTGACATGTAGAGAAATGAACCTGTGTCAGTCAGCTATTGCTCATTTATGAATCAAGCCCTGCAAGCCAATGTCTGAGTTTAGACTGAAAGGGAAAAAAACAGTGCAAAACCACTTCCCATGGTACTCCAGCACTCCCTCAGTGAAGAGCAAGCTTCTTCCAGACTACTATGAGGCTCTCAGAGGAAGAGCTAATGTATTAGAGCTACACAGGCTTTTGGGTACAACTTTCAAGAACATCAAACATCTACATACTATGGGAATTTCTCTCCCATGTATTTAAGAGAAACCAGAAATCTATTTTTTTTCCTAGACTTGATCCTTTGCTCTTAATTTTTAGTGTCTGTCAGGTCCCCTCATAGTAAGAGAAAAAAATTATTAAGATGCTTACAGATAGATAAGCTTGAGGAACCTGGAGAAGTCCCTGAGATAATTTGTGACTCAATTTGAGAGAGTGATTAGGCCCTAGTATAAAATTCCCCCCAGATCAGCACTTGCATCTTTAAGCATGACTACCTTTGAAAAGTAATTACCTCGTTATGAGCCTATTTGTAACTGTAGCTAATGACAGTGAGATTATCCTACACTTGCAGAAAGGATCTATCCTAGCTGACAAGTATTATATTTACTAGTTCTAGATTCACCATAATCCTGGCTCCAGGAATCCCAAAACACAGAACAAATCTATTTGACAAACCAAGGATAATGCTCTTAGTTGAAATACACCAGATTCCCTCAACCAGTTTCAAAGCCATCTGAATTCAGCTGAAATGTGATTACTGATCTCTGAAGCCCACTGGAGATGTAACAGGTTCTTGAACATCTCTGACCCTAAAGTATTTTATGGGGTAGTCTGGTTTGACCATAGTAAATATATTAAATCACCCATATGAATTTGACAAGTCCCAGCAAATCTCTGTTCCAGGCTACCAGGAAGATGTAGCCTTTGAAGTGGCCAAGCTAACCACCTAAAACTGGGCTAGTGCTGTAGAAATTATGCATAACAACCTCATATTTTCAAGGATTTATTTTGCTTGTTTTTCAATGTACCAGCAAGCTGTAAATAGCAAGTGGGAAAAACAAGTTTCATGAATGGATGCACAAAACATTATTAAGGGTAGTTTGGCATACACTAAGCAATGAAGAGATCTTAGATTTGACATTAACCGAGAAAGTATCAGGTCTATTGCTCTCTGAAGGCTAAACCCTTCAAAAGGCTATTATTTTTTCTTTACTCCAGATGTACAAAATAAGAAATGCAGTTTCTCATTCATGCTCATTCCTAATGCAAAACTTCCTTTCAAGAGGGGCAATGCTTAGCATGCAGCGTTCCACAGTCCTGTCAACTGTGGGAATTGGAGCTGCAGGTAATGAAGATGACTGTCCTAATAGGACCTCAGTCAAGTGCCCAAGGGCTTCACTCTCATTGTGAACAATGAGAGCATCATATAGGAAAGGGAATTTTCTATTTACAAGTTTCAGACTTCAAAAGGAAATCAGTTTATTTGCAGGAAACATAAACCATAAACAGGTGCCCTGTCCAAAGACCCCCTCCCCACTACAGCTGTGATGTCTCCTTGACATCTTACCTTCCTGAATATGTTCACTTTGTCTGATCATATAATAATTAATACAGAAATGCATCATGCATATGTTAATGCAGAAATGCAATACAGTGCTTTTCTTCAATGGTAGGCTGCAGTTTTTCCTCAGGGAAACTAGAAAAGGTTAAGGCCCTTTTCAAATGCATTCCCATCTTATCTTTAGCTTATGCTTCAGAGGACACTTCATTTGCATAGCTTAAGAGTTTGTTCTTGCATGACAGTGAGTACAGTTCACCAGAGAACCAAAGCCTGGGGAGTCCTGCTCGCAAAAGAAGCCCAGTTAGAAGTTTTAGTGCTGCTCTTACATTAGTACAACTCAAATGAAGCTGGTAAGTGTGATTTTCTTCTTTATAAGACCACCTTCACAAACAAGAACTGTTTAGACTCAGCTGTTTGTTTTCTCATTTATGATGCCTTTAGCTGCAGTGGATGGGAAGTTCTGTGGGAAGGTTCCACTATATTGACTGCTTTACACTATATAATGGCCCACATGCATGCACATTTTAAACAGCAAAACCCCGTTTAAGGACCACTGTGAGACTCCTGGAATTATGATACTGGGTACAGTACTGGAATGGTGTGTAAAGAGATGGAGGTGCTCCATGAAGCACACAGGTGGGAATAAATGTTACCAGGCTAGACAGTCAAAAGAAATCTTCCTGCAAACAGAGATGCTGTATTATTAAAAGAGTTTGACAGGAAAAGGTTATGGAAACAGAAAAAAAACCATCTGTTACTGTTGGCTGAAACAACTCACAAGTTATTTGAGAAGTGGGTGGGCAAACAAGCTTTCTCTTTTCTCATTTGGGTCCCTTGCGGGGAAGGGAAGTTAAGGCTGCAGTCTTCCACTCAGCTAACTGCTGGAGGTATTAAAGGAAGTTTCTGCAGATATCACTGCTTGTTTTGAGACCCTTTCTTTATTACCATGTGACAACAGCATGTGTTAAAGCATGCCTCATACTACCATATGATTCAAACAGTAAAACATGTTTCCTACAGTACAGCCTTTTAGGGAAAATATTCAAGCACTAAAAATACATTCCAATCTGCATTTTATTTAACTAATGTTTTGTTTCAACCTTTTCTGCGTATTTTCAGCCTGTTAGATGATTTATGCATAAAGAAGCCCTAACAAAAAACAATGAGTAAATGGTTGGAGAAAGGGATTTTATGCTTTCTTCCCAATTTCTGTTATTTCATACACCATAAAATCCCTGATACTTACAGAACCAGATACTACCCAGTCATGGGAGTCAGAAACCTATTTATTAATATGGGGGAAATAAAGCCAACTTTACCATGTCAGTGTGAGGACAAGCAATAATCTGGTTTACAGTAGTTTCTCCATATGGAGGTCTGTATCAATCTACTAAAAAAATCAGTAAGATAATATACTTAAAATCAGCTCCCAAGCAACTGACACCATAAGAGAAAAGTGTTTCAGAATTAAGCTGGAGGGGAAACCAATGAGACCACAACACACTGCTAGTTGAAAAGACAGAAAAAAGATGAACTTTGCAGTCTGTAAAGAAACGTATTCTCTTCCTTCACCTCTGTTTCAACCCACACACAAGGGCATGTTCACAGCCCTCCTCCCTTCTAAGCTTCCAGAAACAGTACGTGACTCTCCAAATCAAAATGCCACATCTCTCCTGTCAGTGTTTAAATTTCACAAAATCCCTGTGAAGGTGAACCATGAAGGTCTCAAACTGTGCTTGGTGTCACTTGGGCTCCTCCCTCTGCCAACTCTGCCCCTTTCTATGCCTCTGCTCTCTCCTGTCACTAAATCTCTTGCATCATTACCAAGCCCTTCATTAAATGCTATTGGAAGTCTGCTTTTTAACCTTGATGTCTATGATTATTGTCTGCACAAAATGCAGAGCAAAATTTGTGCCTGGCAGGCATTCCCTTTTGTAAAACACCTTCTCTCCCTTTCTGACTTTTCAGAGCATGAAATGTGCCTGCTAATCCTAATTCCCTTGGATGTAGTCTTGCACAGACTAGACAAAGGGGGCAGCCTTCCACCAAGGAGCTGTGAGAGGGCAAGAGACTCTAAACTCACAAGCCTCCAGAATTCCCATCTCACTTTGCCACATTTCTGAAGAACAGAAGGACAAACTTCCCCAAAGAGCTACACCAGGAACAGGGACTTGCCTTCCCCCCTCCTGCTTAGGTGTCCCTAGACCACAAGAACTCATTGTGCCAAGTGACTCTGTGCAGTCCTCAAATATTGCTGCTGTATGTCAAAGCAAAGAACCTAAACATCTGACTTTTAAGAGTCATTTGCCTGTCTGCATCCTTCCCAGGGTGAACTCTCTTACCAAAGAAGAAGTTTGTAAGGTCCCACTGGCATGCACACAGCTAGCCTTTCCATTAGTACTGCCTTGGCCAATTACACAGGTACTGAGAAACCAAACTGTTATGGTATTAAGACCCTTTTACCTCCAGCAATCATTAAAGAAGTTAACTTTCTGGTCTAGCAGAGTTTGTCTAGATTCAGAGGAGTATTTCCACTGCAGCAACAAAAATCTTATTCACTATGTTCCTGTCATTGCCTAACCAGAACATCCTTGCCATCCAAGGCTAATGATTGTGTCCTCCACAGTTGTCACACGACCCACACTATCTAGCAGGTCTGCTGCAGTTCACTCATCTAACATAGTCACTAATGCAGTATTGGATTAAGCCAGGCGTACATTGTTTAGGTAACTCGGAGCTCCCGCAGTTCCTCGAGATTTTCTTGTAGGGACTTTTTGCCAAGACACTTGCCAACTTAAGCTCATATGTCACAGGTTATACTTCATCATCAACTCCACAGCTCAAATTATTGTGGTGACAGTTTCAGTTTGCACCGAGTAACTCCTTCCTGAGCAGAGGCTGAAATACTGTTGTAACATCGCTCCCCTCTAACCAATATAGCTACGCCAACAGACAGATGCAGAATAAATGCAAAAATAATGAGTAAAACTGCTTTAACACAAAAAAGCCTTTTCCATTGTGAGTGTGCATTTTAACTGTGTTAAATCCTATTAATCAAAAAAAAAACAAACCCAAAACCAGCAAGCCAAATGCCTGCTACCGCCTCTGCAGCTCTTACTGCAAGTATGTGTGCTTAACACAGCTTTAAATTATGCCAACACACATCTGCAGTGGAAGAAAACCTCAGTGGTATCGTTACAGAGCACGTGCATACCTTCACCACCACACTGCAGTAATGCAAGCTTTCACTAATCCAAGAAGCAGTAAGTTCCCTAGAAGGGTTTGAATTCCAGATATTTAACTGCCTATCAGTACACCACCAAGCTGCCAGGCTGGAGCCGCCACTCAGGGTGGAAACAGCAGTAGGCAATATTCATAAAAGCTCCATGCACAGAAACAGATTCAAAGCCTTGTGCTTGTCAGTGAATGGAAGACTTGTTCAAATTTTTACTGTCCTTAAAACACATTTCAGGATTGCTGTGTTACAGCACAAGCTCTGTGCATCCAAACTTGCAATGAAAATGCTGTGTCAGCTTAGCAACATGGACTGAGCTACCACCACAATATAGAGCACTAAGCTAAACACATTCAGTGGTTGATTACATTTCAGTCCTAATATCCTCTGAGCAGGATAGGTCTGGTGAGGAAATATTTGTCTGTTCTGAATCTATACTTGTCTAGGGAGGTTAAGATAAAGACACGTGCTCTCAAAGAAAAATGCACCTTCATTAATAAGGATGTAAGTCCTGACAACTTAAATAAACTTCATCTAATAAACTAAAGTAATGTCTTGGCACAAATGAAGAGCTGACAGGTAGAATTTATGAGATGTGTTTTAAGGGTGCCCTGTACTCATTAAGAGCCTCTTCTCAGACTGGTGCGTCTTGCATGGTCACCGTGTCTGCAAAGAAAACAGGCACTAATCTTGCGTAGGGAATGCAAAGCTGGAAACACCGCTAAAGGGAACAGTTTGTGAAGAACAAGAACTGGGAAGCAAGCAGCCAGGCTTGCTCTCTACTGGGTGGTGAACAGGTGGACAACTAAATAAAGGCAGAAAATGAGCAAGTTGTGAAAACACAAAATCTAACTGTAGTTTAACTTATGGGAAGGCAGTTTAAATTTATAGCACAGAGAGATGGAATGGATGAAGCCCCAGGCTGGAAGAACATAATAGGGAGACCCCACTGTTCCAGAAGAACAAAATAAAAGAAACCTACAGCAAATAAAATACTTGGCCCTCACAGTGTTTTGAATAGTGGTTCTAACAGCGAAAGTTTCAAGGGCGTTTTGTCATGATCTAGATGACAGAAATGGAAACAAGTCTCACTCCTTATCACTACTAGCTTTCATGCACAAAGTGAGTTCCAGCATGTCAGCAAATCCACAGGGATCTCCACAAAGAGTCAATGCAGATATTCCAGGTCAAGGGGTGACCCAGATCCCAGAGCATGCGTAGCAGGACTTACAAACCACTCTGAACCACACCCTGATGGACCACTGTGTAACAACATGGAAGTGGTGTGATATTCAGAACAGTGATGCAGCATCAAAGCTCCCAGAGGGCAAGAATTGACCAATGAGTTCAGCCAAGCTCACACCCTTGTAGTGACTTGTCTAAATCAGTGTCATAGCTGAGTTCAACACAGATGGGTCCAATCCATGGCAATTACAAAAGCAACTACAAGATGAAAAGTTTAACACTTTATCCCATTATTGTAGGGAGCATTAAAAGTCAAACTGAAAGCCACAAAGAGAAAAAAAAAAAAGACCTAAATGGAGGCAGCAGTGGTACATCCTAGCTACTCAGCACACAGACTCTGTGCTGCACAATGGATGGATACTTCAAATAGGTTTTATTTCTTTCTAGGGCAGGCTTGACCTTAATCCAGCTTGAATTAACTCCTAATACTTCCAGGGGATACTAAGCAGACCTGTCTTAGAAGCTGCTGTAAAATATAACCACCACAGCTACTCTGCACAGCATTTATAATCAAGAGTGAAAGGAAATTCAGACAAATAAAATAAGGCAATCACAATTTACTGGTTTGTAGTAAGATTTTAGATTTTACACAACTGAGGTTAGGAGCAAGCCATGCTTTACTGGATGTAGGGGCCAGAAACTAAAAAGAAACCATGGTGAGAAGCTCCAAGATCTCATCCTCACTGCAGCAGAGCCAGAGGTCCAGCTCCTATCAGATCAAAGGATCAGCAGCAGTACAGCCTAGAAGATGATAAGACTGACATTCAGTTACAGATAGTTTTCTTTGCAAGCAGAAAGGTTATAACAGAGCTTTGCTTTTAGCTTTCACTGTCTCCTGTGTCAACAGACACACACATAGCTAGCAAATGAGGGGTCTTCTCTGGAACCTCAGCGGCCAAGCTGGGCCAGAAAAAGATAGAAACATGCTCCCCTTGCACCTGTATCGTGCTTTCCACATAGAAAACCCAATCAAGTCCTTAGTGACACATGCATTCCTCACCTCACCTTTTAAAAATCTTTGCAGATCAGTTAATTCTGTGTGGCCCATAAGCTCTTTCTGTAACTTTTCTATTACTGATGCTTCTCCTCACCACAACTTAATTTATTCCAGTGTTTACCATCATCACCTCTTGCTATGATTAGCAGTCTATAAGCACTATTAGTTATTTGCACTCAGTCCTCTTTTCCTGTCTCTTTCTTCCCCTTTTCACTCTGTCAAAAGTAGTTTTGGATTTCCTTTATGCTTTTCAATGTCCTAGTATGGGGCTATGGAGGTATGTATACGTGTGTGTGTGCGCACACGCGTTGGGTGTTTGCCTCCTTCTCCCCACCAGATTTTTTTCCTCCCCAACAGTTCCCATTCCACTATCTATTGCAAGACAATTCTAATTGATCTGTCATGAACCAAAAGACAGATCCTCAAACACGCTGTGTGTGCAGCACACCAGGAGACATCACATGGATGGGTGCATGCATGCCCACACCATGAATGCTAATATGAACAATTGTTGGAAAGAAGATAAAGTGTTTCTCCAGCTTAACTGAAACCCACGCCTGCAATCCCAGCTGCCTCGTCACCACCTTTGACTCATTCCTCAAACCCTCCCCTCCTCCAGCCTCTCTTTCTCTCTGTGCAGAATCTCAGCTGCTTATAAGAAAGTGATAGTGACATTACTTCCTCTACCCTTTCAACCTTCCTGGCCCCTCCTGCAATTCCTTCTAAGCACTCTGCCTGCCTCTGATTTTATCCCCACCTCCCTATTTCAACCCAATTTCCATCCCTTGCCATTAAGAGTACACCATTTGTATGCTCTTTTCTCTCAATACAAATATGCATTAACTTCTTACATCTCTAAATTCCTCAGAGACTCTGGACTACAGTTTGGATGTCTAAGGTGAGAAAGGGAAATGCATTCACCCTAGCGTTCTTATCTCTAGCTCTCAAACTGCACCATGGGAACTCCTGGCAGTCACTTTTCTTTTTCTTGGACTTGTCAGTCCAGTTTGGATCCTCTCCAGCCTACCTTTCATTTGTCAAATACTACTAAAGCTGCTCTACTTCTAGTGATCCCCTTTCTGGTCAGAGATCAGGACTGGTAGTCTAACTGCTATAATTATGTCTTACTTAGCAAAGATGGTAACATTTTTGATTCTTGGATTATTTCTCCCTTGCCTTCTGTGAATGCCTTCCACCACTACCACTCTCAACATCCCCAAAGATGCTGAAGACAAATAAGCAATTATGAACACCTCCCCAACTTCTTCCACACTGATCTCAATGCTTGCTGCCAGCTCTGAAGTTATATAATGGGTCATAAACCACACCTATGCACTTCTTTCCACCTATTACTGCAAAAACAGGTGGACCGAAGCACCTTGGTACAGCTAAAATGGTACATAGTTTCAGGCAGTGGTTGAAGCAAGAGAAAGTGATATGAACCTTGTTTCTAGATCAGCAAGAGCTGGACTCAGAAGCCAGGCTACCAGGTAGCTCAGAAGGACACAGAGCAATTACATTCATAGAGGCTGGCTCACACCTCACACTGATTTTGAACTCTCAGAAATATCACTCCTGCATGCCAGGGCTGCTGGATTACAGGCCACACTGAGCTCAGGAGGACAGTGTATCAACCTACTTCAAGATAGCAAAATAGAGCTTCCTTTAGTAGCCCTGACTTGGAGCTCCTGCTTAGTTCAAAACAACTCTGAGCTCCTGCAGACACTGGAGACCAGTCCCAGTTCTGCCCCACTCCAGAGGTGGTAGGATATCAATTAAAAAAAAAAAAAACAGGGGGTGGGGAGAGGGAGACATATATGAAGTACACTTCCACTCTTGGTTCCTGTTTGTATTTGTTACTGTACAAAATCTCCTGCTGTCTGCATTTCATTTTGACTGAGTTCTGTGGCAAAGAGTTAAAAAGCTGTTATGAGTTTACACGGCACTCTTGCCCTGACTAGGGCCTGTGCTATTGCAAAAATACCATTTGAATCCTCTGCTTGGTTTTCATTAAGAATTTCTCTCTCTCATGCAGGACACTTACCACCTTCTCATGTTTAACACCCCAAAACCACCAAAAAATGCAGCTTTTATGTTTTAAAAAGTCCACAGCCTAAACTTACTTTTCTAGGCTTTGCCCCAGCCAAGGGCAAGTATTAAAACTCCTCTAGCCTCAACACAGAGAGGGCAATTTGTTAAGACAAATCACACAGCTAAAGTAAACCCATCTGAGGTGAACAAATCCACAAGTCAAAAGTAACTCCAGAGAGGCAGGCAACTTGTGACTAACCTTTTAACACCTTCCCATACATCTTCCCCCATAATCAAGGCAAGTCAGCTGGACAGAAGCATAAAACCAACAGAGCAAACTGAGGTAATGATACTATGTGGAGAGAAAACTATCACTACAGAATATAATACCTAGCAACAGTCTTTGATTTGTATACATTAAGCAATAACAAATTGATACATTAATGCTCAGTTATGAAAAAAAACCAACTTCCTGGGTAGCAAGCAGAAGGATCCAATGGTACAGTCCTATCTATCCGAGAAAGGGAGCCGGAGATCAGTACAGAGCATCCTTATCTGATTCCTTATACAAGGTACAACTACGTTGCCATAGCAAGATCTTCCTCCATCTTTATGCCAAGGTGGCTATAAAAATGTCTACAAAGATATTCTACATTGGGTGTAGGAGATCTGGCTTAAGGTTGCTTTTGTGGCACCGTAGTTGGTTTATGGTTTAGTTTTTTCTCCCCCTGTAAAACACGTAAGCAAGAAGTGTGACTATTCTCTTCAAAGGTGACAACAAAACATGGCAGGCCACTGAGAATTCCCACCATTCCACACAGCAGATTGGATGGGTTCCTGCCTCCCCTCTGCACTCTGGAGCGTGGGTATTTTTTTTTATTATTCCCCTCCCCCCCTTTACAAAGAAGGCAGCAAGCTGTGGGAAAATACTTTTATGGCTAAGTGAGCTTTACCACCCACAGAGACAGGTCCCCAAGGGGCCCTCACCGCCCACAAAAACATGAGCACTTCTGCAAAGCATTACCCCTTCTGATATAATGATATCTAGAAATTCATCACTTTAACAATGCATACAAAAGGAATCAGCCTGCACCCTTCACTTTTTAGAACATCATCATCTCTCTCCAAAGCCTTTCTGCATCTCAAATCCAGCTTTACATTCCCAGCCAACAACACAAACAAAAACTTATTGGGACAGTCTAAATACAATATACAAACTTTCTCAAATCCAGTGCTCGCCTGCATCACGCAGCTCTGGAACAGATTACAGCTTGTGACATGATGCAAACGTCTAGCAGGACCTCTCCTGCACTGGGACCACTGAAGACATCCTGGCAAGACTCCTCTATGTATGGCATGAACTGTGGGAGAAGTACTATGTTCACCAACTTCCCCTTGAGCCCAGGCAACAATTTTGCTAGTTTAAACACTGCATGTACTGGAAAAAAACCCCATCTGTTTCATCAGCAATTAGCTAACATTAAGTGGTGAACCTTATGCAGCAGGACTTCCAGAAATAATTTTTTTAGAAGCCCTAACAACACTCAAATATCTGCCATTTGTTTTCAGTCTAAATTGGTCTGGTAACAGCTTCTGCATCTTTCTATGCCTTTTGTCTATTGAATTAAAGGTTGCTCAGATCAGAAATCTTTCCCCCATATAGATATATCTAGACTAATCAAGTAACAACAACTACTTAGTACTTCTTTGATTACCTAAGTTCATTAAGCTTGCGTCTTTCTATAGCTAAGTTTCCCTCAACTGATTCTTCCTTCATGTACTTTGAGCTCTTCTGAAGTGCAGAAACAAGAGATGCACATGGATTTCCACACCATGTGGAATAGTGTTAACAAGACCACATAAAAAGATAACAGCAGTTTCATAATCCCTGATGCTGTCTGCCTAAATAAGGTCTTAGAGCCATGTCATTATGACAGGAATTCATGTTCCCTTGGTTCACACACAAAAGTTACTACTTTGCCCAAAACAAGCCTTCACAAACTGCAATGGAATACACATTATTTGTCCCAAGGTTATCTAATCTCATTCTGCACTGTAGTAATATTCACTTACAATGTACCATCACTTGGATTATCCCTGGGAATGAAGTGACTGCAGGAAAGACCTGGCCTCCAAGTAAACAGATTGAGATTGCTGGTGTCACACTCCATGCCTTACTATCTACAGACAGAAGGGGATCGCCAGACCCCAACCACCTGTTTCTTTGAAAGGTCAACAGCAATAGATTGGGAGCACTGAACACTAGCTCTTAAAGAGGGCTTAACAGCTGGCCTGTTTGAAATGCATCTTGCCTCCCCTACAGTCATTCCATAAAATGCTTCCTTTAACTGTCCAAAAATCTTCCCTATTGTTTCAGCCTAATTCAAGGCTTTGAGTACCATTCTGTTCCCATTTGAACCATCTTCCACAAAGGCATATGGAAGCTGATGTAGCAGGGCTGGTGACAATAACCCTGCAATTGCACTATCATGCAATGGTGGCAAATGTAATTAGCACTTCAAAACTCTGTATTTGGGACCTCTTAACCCTTTAATAGGACCTTCTCATATGGAGGACAAAGTTGTACACATTTCTCTAACAAACTTCTCTCATGGGACAGCATAACCAAAGACTACGTACTGCAAACGTCTCCACATCTCCACAACTCCTGAAATGCAGTCAGTCACAGGCAGTGTCTGGCACACTTGAGTAAATACAGATCTTTCCAACTACTGCTAATTTCAGTGCAGTCACATTTCTAGATACTAGACAAAAATTCCCTGACATGTCAGACCTCATCAAGCATATGCTGTAAAATAAAATAGTCTGCACTCACTCTGACCAGAAAAGTTGTTGTGTTCATTCTAATCTCCCTTGCAAATAAAGTTGCAAATTATGTTCATAATGTGCAGCTGCTGATCCACACCAATTCTTTTTGTGGACACTTAAACGCTACATAAGTAGGCGATTGAGGGGTTTTCAGTTTTCAGTTCAGTTTACCAAAAGGAACTGAAAATGAGACACTTCTGGCACAAAGTAAGTATCCTCATGGAAAGCTAGTAACAAAGCATTCTAAAATAACATAAGCTCAAAGTGGGCCCCTTATACCCATTTTGAGTCCTGAAACCAAAAAAGAAAGGCACGTGGAAGATCCAGAAAACATTCAGTTACAAGGGATAAGGCTAATTCACTTAATTGATTACAGTACTCATGCATTTGCTCAGCTAACACATTAGATTGTGAGGCTCAAAAAAACCAGTATTTCATCCAGAGGGACCTGGACAAGCTGGAGAGGTGGGCCCAGGTGAACCTCATGAGGTTCAACAAGAGCAAGTGCAGG
>JANIJG010009606.1:131850-195854 GCA_024611175.1 Megaceryle torquata | reverse complement strand
GCGTGGTATGGAATGTAGGTGATGACAATATGCATGTAGATTCTTGTTGCCATTTGGGTGGTCTGTGTATTATAATTTTGGTAATTTATAGAAGCTCATAAGGGAGTTAAGCTCATGAAGGAAATATTAAATAAAAAAAATGTGTATTTATGTATGTAATGTTAAGAGTGACACAGCACTGGATGTGATGAGACTGGTATATAATAAGGCTGGGTTTCAAAGGGAATAATTATCTAATTGCAAATAATGAATCAGATGCATGATTATCTGGTTTAGATGGTTGATTAACAGGTCTGTAGCTCCTAGCCCCTCTGTCCACCAGCTATTACTGCAGAATAAGCAACCCCACGTCATTCTTCCAGCAGAAAGCAGATTCCTAATTTGTTAAAAATTCATCTGTATATCTCACTTGGTTTAAAATATCAGATTTCCTACTTTATGATTTATCAAGGAAATGAAATAATGTAGACAACTCCGAATTCAATCTTAGTTTTCACTTACAATTTCTTTACAACATAACATTTACTTAATTTATTTGGTATGTAGTATTTACTTTCGGAAGTTTTCAGAGAATGCCACAGAAGTGGAGGAAAAACTCTCGTCTAATGGTAGCCCTAAGATTGTCTTATCCTAGTATTTCTGAATGCAGTTGCAAGCAAGCACTGATAGTAAATACATTTATTGTATAATAATGCAAAAGAATAGAAACATATGGCTGAAAAGCAGCTCAATAGCTCAAAGCTCTCTGCCTAACCCATGTGTACAGTCCTGGCCATGAAGCCACTCTCAGTGCATTGAGTTGATCTATTAGCAAGTAGAGCTCTACTTAGCATTACAAGGTTTCCTTGTATCAAAACCAGACTCTGGTTGCAGTTAAAGACCATTACTCCTCATGGAATCCATCACAAAAACAAAGAAGAAACTTCCTACTCTCTGTGTTGCTTTTTTGAAGTGGAAACATTATTCTTTCTTCAGGCTAAGCAGTTCCATTTCACTCTATTTCCTTGGAGGTTCATGCTGTTGTCAAAGCAGCTAATGCCCTTTTTGGTGACGTTGCTTCTGCATATGAGAATTGTAGGACACATTTTTCATGCAGAACTTGGAGGTCTGACTAGCCCATTACAACAGCTCTGACCCCCTCATCCTTTCTCCAGGAGTGTCATAGTCACTTTTTGTCTGCTTAAGAGTCACAGGGAAATCAGTTGTGCCCGCATGAATGAGCAGTCCCAGTTAACTGTCATTTAGCTAGATGGCTTTGGCCACGTCCCTCGGATTTAAGCTCCTGGGAGACAGAAGGCTTCCCACAGTGTTACATCCAGTAACTAGATGATTTTTTTTTATCACACGCAGGAGTGAGTCACTCATGACCAAAGCATCTCTTCCTCATGGGAAGGTCACCATTCATCTCACAGCTTTTCCAGCCTGCCAGTGTTTAATCTATTATCTTTTTTTTTCTCCACTGTGTCATTAAGCTTGAAACACCAGTTACTGTGGGCAGTGTTGTAATGTTGTCCCTGCCTACAGAGGGACCATTCTCCCTATGAAGACCACCTGTGAGTAGAAACATCTTCTAGACAGGTTTTCTTCATACACGGTAGGTGATACTGTGGACCTTCCTGGCTTGTTGCCAGTCATCTTATCCACACCCTCCAATTCCACATTTCACTCACTTTGACAGCTTTCACATTAATTATCTACTTAAGAGATTTCATGAGCAGGTATGCTCCAGTAGAGGCATTCTCATCCCTCCTTAGCCTTCTTTGGCAATGGAACTACAAAACATTAACTACTACAAATTCAGTTTAAGATTTGTATTGAGACATCACAGATTTGGTTCCCATCTAAAGCTTCCATTTGCACCATTTTCAGGTGTTGGAAGGAAAATATCTTTACATTCTCATCATCAGTTTGCTGATGGTATGGTATACTTGTTGAAGCTCATTACTTTCCTTGTTTTCCTTCTGCCTAAAAGTCCTATTCACAGCTTTTAAGTTGCATTTTTACTCAGTCACATGGCTCCTTGACTTCTGTCTCGCCAACCTGGCCTTTTCACTCTGACTTGGGTGCAACAGAATGAGAAGCAGTTTGTTGAAGACCACAGCTAAATCTGTTTTGTTCCTACTCTCTCAGTCAGGCAGGCTTCTGACCTTGCCCATGAAGAGTCCACAGTTTGCTAAGGTTTGCATTATTTCAGGACTCCTCACTTTGGAAGAGATAACAACATTTGCAGTTCACACTCTGGCACTAAATAAGATAAAGAGGACAGTAAAATAGCAGAAGAAATGGGGAATTTTATACAATTAGATCTAACACATGGGACAATTTAACCTCCTAACAGAACCCAATGCCCCACAGAAATGTAGCTAGTGATTTTAAAAATATGTTTAATACTTATACCATAGCATATCAATCTAAACAAATTCCTGATGATAAAGTTCAATAAATTGGCCAGTGGATGCCTTTCTTTATGTGAGGCAATGAAGCTAAACAGGCTTCCTGTAGTCTTTACAGGTATTATAGCTTCCACCAACCCAAGTTTGTTTACTGTAGTTTGAGTGGAATAAAAATAAAATTACAGGAACATCTTCGTATTGTGTCACATTTCACTTTTTTCTGTCTAAAAGAATTATACACTTTTATTCTCCTGGAGCTCTCAGGAAGAATAGCAGTATTTATGAGACAATTTGGCTGACAGCACCAGATAAACTGCTTGCGAGTAAGCTAAAAATAAATCACCTGGTATTACTTTACTTAAATAATTCAGTTGACACAATATGAAATAGTATGAATATGTTGAGACATTAGGTTCACATGATAATGAACTAGGTATTAACACAACAGCTAAATTTTAGACTAATAAATATTTTCACGTCACCATGAGATTAAGTTTAAAAGCCTAAGTTTTTCAGTACTTGTTTCTGCTGACTGCTCATCATTCATCTGTATAAACTAATAATTTTAAATTTCACTTGAAACACTACAAAATTACTTTGTAGTACTTCTAATTTCAAAGGTCACATGCTCATATTTTGTAAACTACTCCTGGTCCCTCCTCTTTATACACAATGGGGCTCCCAGTGTTCTGTGTTAATCACAGACCGACTCTAGCAGTGTATTCAGTTATACTGTTGAGCTGGTTTTCAACAAGAAACTCTTTTGCAATAAAGCTTCTGTATTGCCTTAAGTAGGAAAAGACCAAACTCTCGTTAACCTTCTTTCTTTTAACAAGATGCTGAGCCAGTAGCTTGAAAATATCTTAAATTTAGTTCCCTTCTAAAGAATGCAGTTCTTTCTACTTATCTCCAGTTTCACCTCAGAATTCATTCCATAATGCATAAGCAAAAGTCCTTGTAAATATGGGTTTTCTCAAGGATCTTTTGATATTTCTGAAAAGGAATGCTCAAATACACAAGTGTGAAGAGCTGTGTATCTGTGGAACTACAGCTGAAAGGCACACCAAAGGGTAGAATATATCAAAGTATCAAAAAGGGTAGAGTACAAATTTCTGCAGAAAGCAATTCATTTTCAAGCTCAGATTTTTTATTTCTTAAAGAAGCGTGTTAAATACAAAATCATACTTGAGGACTGTTTCAATTTTGACAATAATATGGTGGTATATTTTTCCTGCCTTGGATATGACCTTGAAATCCTTAAACAGGAAGAGTTTTGAATAATTAAGAATCAACCAAATTTACCACTTGTGAAGTATAAATATGTTGGCATTAAGAATAACTAAGACAAGCACTGAACATACAACAATTAAATCTAAAGATTACTTTTGCTTTAATGTGCATTTCAGATTTGCCTATGAGAAAACTGTGAACTTTTATTGAATTTCACTGCATTACACTGGGCTAAATATCATCTTTGAAAATAACTTTTTTAAGCCATTTAAAGATGAGATATTTCTGCATGAGTCAGAGCTGTTACATGGTATATAAAGTTCAAGAAACATTTTTAACATCTTTCATTGAAAGTGAATCTGTGTTAATAGATTTCAGAACAGCAACTTGCTGTCTAATTGCATTTCAGCAGTAAGAGATATTTTTTTTAGTCAAAAGCATAGATTTTTTTCTATATCAATAGTTCTTGTCGTCCAAAGGATAACATGATGTCATAAGTTAATAGATAAAAATAATAGCATTTCATCTTTTCAAGATATCAATGTGTGTTGAATTCTCTAAGTTTCAACAGTAAAAGCACTTAAAATACTGGAATAAAATAATCAAGTTGTTTGTTTGGTTGGTTTTTTTCTCATTACTCTGTTGAAGACTTAGTTATCAATCATGCACATTATCCTTCCTGAAAGAAAAGAGCATGCCACACACATGCTCAGAAAATTACTATAGAAGTATGGTTAAAAGGAAAATCAGGAAACAAATTATTCAGCAAAGGTATAATGAACCATGAAGACAGCTGCATGAGTAGAAGAACCCCAAAGCTATACAGTAAGTGACATGTGTATAGCAAGCTGCAACAAAACATATAATGAATGACACTGTATGTGGTTACACTGAGATATATTGTCACGATGTAGGAATTAGCTGTATAAACTTGACATTCTTATAATAACACCACTTAAAACAGTAATACATATCAGAATGGCGTGTAATTTGGATAATTTAGAACTGAAGGAAGCGATTAAGTATCTGAATAATATCACGCCTATTCATAAAGCATAGGCTGCTGTGAGAGCGTAAGCCTCAAAGCCCAAGGAAGAAAACATCCCAAAGATGAATGAAGGCAGCAATACCTATATCAAATATGTAATTACTCTTGCACTATGAGTACTAAGTGTTCTTAGCAGTAATTAGGTGGGTATTACCACATACAGTACTATTTGCTAGATTTAGTATTGAGCTGTTAATAACAAAAAAATAGTAATGAAATGAAGTCATAGATATATAATGGCAGTTTTTACCCTGAAACCATATTTATTGGGCGTTCTAAGACACTCAAAATTTCTACTTTACTATTATTTATTTCAGCTAGAAATTTTCTGTACTCAGCAAATTGGTTTAAAACAGAAGTTCTGTATTTTGTAGCTTATCAGTAATGTAATTAGGACACAGTTAGAACTATAGAGAATATGTGTATTTAAAAGTCTTCTCATTAATCTAAAAGTAGTTCCCTGTCCAGTCTCTAACACATTCCAACATTACTCAAGATTGTGTCACACTTATAAGTGGTGACAATCATCTGTTTAAAACTGACCTTTTGAGTAAATTCAGATCCAAAAGAACATTCAATACTTTGACTTTCTTATTGTCTAACAATAATTTTCTTTTCAATATGCAATGAACCATCCATTTTCTTGGCCTCTGTTATCACTGCTGTATTTTCACCCTTACTGCTTCTCAGCTGAGGAAAGCTTTCTGGTTCTATATACTCATGAATTACTTTCTGAGCCCACTCTTAGTAACAAATTCTACTCTGACTTTCCTCTGTTTCAGTTTCATTAAGAGTTCGTAATTTAGCCATGTCCTTTCTTTAACTTCATTTTCTTTCCAGTGTACTACTAGTATATGAATCTTACAGAAAAGATGGCTATCTATTGGTTTTTAATGACACAAATATTCCCATATGGAAATGTAAAAAAATTCCTTAGTACTAATAATGCGGTAGTGGTAGCTTCCTCTGTGGTCTATAGGAAATATCAGTGAAATAACAGGAGCAAATAGAGCAGCAGAGACAAACAATACAAAGAACTGCTAAGAAGCTGATGATAGACTGACACAAAGAGTGGCAGTGTTGAAAAGAATCTCATTATAATTATTAACTTCTCTTGTCTTGTAATTCTTGGGATAGAAGACATCAATGTTCAAAAGATTTATTTATTTATTTATTTTTAGCTGAAAGGTTTGTGTTTCTGGAGCTAAATGTTTCTTTATGTTTCCAAAAGAAACAAAAAAACATGCCTCAGAGTTGTAGTTATGATCAGATAAAAATAGCATGGGCATTGGAGCTACGCAACCCAGTAATGTGGCAAGTTGATATTTTTATTATGTGCTGATGACTTGGTCAAGATGCAAACTGCCTTCAAAGTCACTCCACTGTAAAGAATGAATGGTATCATAACCAGGAGCAAGGGGGAAGTTTCTATGACTGTCTTTAGGGTTTAAAATAAAAATGTAAACATAAAATGCAGAAGCTGTGATTTGGTTTGATTTGTTCTTCTGCGGATTCACAAAGCTAATGGGAAGTGGGTTTTGGATCAGAAGACTAAATAGAGGTCAGACAGTTATAATTGCTTTAAGCTAGGTTTGGCCTGCAACCTATCCAGCTATGTAAATGGCAACTTAATTTACTGGTAGTACCATCTGCAAGCCTCAGTGAGTTCTAGTTGCTATCAAAACCTAGGAACTATTTTTTTTTTTTTTTTTAATTATTATTATAAAAATTGTATGCTATATTTTCATGACTTCTGCTGATTACATTTTGAGATGAAAATGCTATTTATGGTTACTGGTTTGTAAATGAACGTGCTAATCTCTAAATGGCTGCAGCACAGGTACCTAGATTAATTAATGTGCAGGCATATTTTGCTAAAAAGTCAGCAGAGTACACTGACTATCTCGTTAGGTAAATAACTTCTAAAATACTCTGTTTAAAGCAGCTTGTCAAAAGCCTTTTAGAATTTTGTCTTCTCTAGTCTAGTATTTTAAAATGTGCAGATTATTATAGACTACAATATCAAGATACATTTATGTTAATCTGGTGCAAAAGCAAGTGATTCTGATGTTAAACATGCATACAGACTGTAACATCAATTATTTAAAGAGCAACTGAAAAACAATGTTAAGCTTCAGAACTACATAGTAATTGTGTCAGCCTAAGGACATATTTCTTCTTGTAAAACACCCTATTTACTATATAACAAAAAACACCTTTAAAATTAATATTGCTACTGTTACAACTTGTAAATAGAATGCGCACAAAATATAAGCTTATGAGCAGCTTGGGTTTTTTTTCTGCTTGGCAAAGAACAAAACAAGTGGTAAAAATAATAGATTCACTCCCTCTAATATGTGTATCATATAAGAGTACGTAAAGGGAATGACACTGTTTGCTGCTGAAAGCCCAAACATCTATGTTGTCATTGCTCACTTGTATAATATTTATTCATTATAAAGCTAATATCCTTTGATTCATATTTGCATTTCCGGGACTCCTCTTGCAATAATAAACTTTGGTTCTTTCCAGACATCTGGGGTATCTTAGAAAAACCCACAAGAGAATAATATTTGTGACACCTCAGAATATTTAGTAGAGGTGACCAATAATATTAGTACAGAAAAAGGGAATCTGAAATAGTAAAACTAGTGCCTGAACCTCAGCTGCTTTTGTCTCCTTGTCAGAACCTTTCTTCTTGAATGTTCCTGATTAAAAAGACATTCACAGTCCTGTGGTATTATAAAAAAATTAACCTTACTAAAAGTTTGGAGGATTAAACTTTTCATTTATTCTCCTTTCTAGAGAGGTATCATGGTTGAACCCCAGCCAGCAAGTACCACACAGCCATTTGCTCACTCCTACCTCCTAGTGGGACAGGGAGGAGAACTGGGGAAAAAAAAAAAAAAAAAAGTAAAACTTGCAGGTAGAGATAAGAACAGTTTAGTAACTACAATAAATAAAAGAAATAAAATAATAACCTGGCTTCCCTAAACCAGCGTGGGCTACTACTTGTAGAAAAAATATCCTCAGTTGAAGACAACTATATGAAACCTGTTTTTGCTGATCTTGCCCTTTCATGGCAAACTTGGCTGCAGAGCTTTGTGCTCACTTTTCTCTTCCTGCCTCTATATCCACCCTTTGTGCCCAACCTGTCTTTCAGTTGTGCTAAAACAACTGTTTGGGGGTTGGCACTGTTTATGAGATTAGTGAGCTGAGTTGGGTTAAAAAACACCTGCAAAAATAAAAGCTGCACTGTAGTAGAGGGAGAGAAGCTTCTGTGTCCAGTTTGGTCATGGCAGCTAATACCAGAGTACTCACCCACGATACGGGACACAGAGTACGCAGGTTGCAGGAGGTAAGCACCTATCTGCTGCATTTAAGCAATACTCTACCAGATTAGTCCTGCCAGATAGCCTGGATGAGAACCCTGCCTCCTGCTAAACAGCATCGGTGTGAATTTTACATGTGGCTCAATGGATAGCAAAGAGAACAGCCTCTGGAAAGAGGAGCAGAGCCTGAGCCTTGCTCAGTCTCTGGACATCCTTTGGCCAGGGTGACAGGTGGCACCAGGCCTGCAGGCTGAGTAGCACAGAGAGCACCTGTCTCTCATGTCAGGGTGACTCTTCCTACCTATAGGCTATTATGCTAAAGTACTCCCTTGCCATTTCCTATTAGAAGAGAGAGAAGTAGGTACTTAATTCAAGGAGATTTAATTACCCTCTGGAGATATCTGCATTCTTTAGATAGTTAATGGGATAGAAGTAAGTGCCTAAGTTAGGAGGACTAGTTCACTTTCTTCAAGTCTTAAAGACATTTTCTTCTATCCATTGACTATTTAGGGAGTAGGGTGGATACGATCTCTCAGGGACCTAGCATTTCTATGAGATTGCTTAATTAAAATTACATTGAATTCCTACATTTTTACAAAAAGAAAAAACAAAACCAAACCAAAAACAGTTGAAAAAACAAAAAGCCTACTACCTTGGCAATCAAATACTAGAAAACAAGAACTGCTAAAACTCCTTTGACAATGTTAAATAAGCTGCATTATGTGAGAAGCTGCAGCATGTTGATGTGCCATAGGAAGTTTTTCATCCTTTTGTTACCATACAAAATTACCCTAGGAAATGAAAACAATACACAATGAAAACAATGTTTTCTGCTAGGCAGGCAATGGATTCTTCCCTAGAGAAAACTGATGTTAAGTTTGAGTGATCATTCACCAGTAGAATTATAAACAATTTGGAAATCTAGACATATACTATTTTATTCTGTTATTTTATTATTGCCTGTACAACAGGAAACCTTTGAAACATGCAAATAAACCACCTCTACACAGACTAGTTATACATATTCAAGTCTGCCTCTGAACATTCTGATTTAAAGAAAAAAATCACTTTATCCTGTTATTTAAATGGTCAGTGTTTTATTGCCACAAAGGGCTCCAAAAGTACTTTTACTGATCTTCTATGAGGTTTCAATGCATCATACTGGAAGACTAGTAGAGTATCTATCAGCAATTCAAAATGGAAATAAAGCTTGTCTTGTGACATTTGAAAAGTAGCCTCATGAATAAAACTAGAATTTATCACATTAGAGACATAAATTGTGTATCTGCATATACCTTACATATCTTTCTGCTAATATAGCTAAAAGCAAGTGTAAGGATTAACAGGCATCAAGTTCTTCCTTGGTTGCATTTTATGTTGCGTTTTATGATACTAAACCATTATTAAATGGTCACAGGTGAGATGAACAGGCATTCTTTAACTACCTGGTTGCCTCCTTTCCAGAAGAATTTTATGATTTCCTCATTCTCTGTGTCTAAAAATTCATGACTACCTTTCCTATCACAGGAACTCTTGTATCAAAATAAGAGTTTAGGATCCCAGTATGTACACTTTAGTCATAAAGTGCTCTCCTTACAGACTACCCAGGCATAAATGATAATTGGCTCATAAAAAAAGGAATATTGGGGACTAAAGAAAAAACTGCATCAAATATAAAAGTGTACTGTCATTTTAATATCTATCAAATATTTGTGGTTAATACCTTCAGAGACATTATTCCATATAGCAAAGAACTGTAGTTTGATTTCAGAAAGAAATGGAGCAACAAAAGTTTTTTTATACTTTTTTTTTTTTTACAGATTTAGTATATTTTTCCACTCTAAACACTTAACACCTATTAAATTGTATTCTCTGTGTAAAAAAATGTATGTATATGTACATATATAACACACAAGTAAAATTAAAGCAGTTTACTACTTTTTTTCCTCCCTTATTCTTAACAATAGGATTTAATTCTATGATCTCATACTGTTCTTTCTCTGGGGTGAAATAACCCTGATGAAACTCAGGATTCTAGGAAGAACACTGCATCTTTGGGACCTCTGTTTCTTTCATTAGCAAAGTTCAAAGTTATTTATATTGAAGACTCAGGACAAATCCAGAAAAGCTGAAAGGCCCTCATGTTTAAGGGAGCTACGCTCCCCAAGAAATCTATTTTTAGTGACTCTTTGCCTGCAAGTTCCTAAACTAACTCAAGAACACTATTTAAACTAAATATTTTCATTCATGAACAATAAGTTTTATAGGAATCCTAACCTAAAACACTGTAAAAATGGTGGAAAATCAGGCAATTGAAAAGAAGTCAGTGGAAGCTGTGCTTTATGTTACTTTCTAAGTTAGGGTTTTTAAGACCAAGGTTGTCTCATGTGATTCCACCAAGGTAGTAAAGAAGATTTTCCTCTGTTTCACTGTACTGCAGTTCCTGATTGGTACAATTAGTGAAACACCTTTTTTTCAGCTTGCAAAATGGTTCAAAAATATTTTTTAAATAATAAAAAAAAAAAACCTAACAAAGAAAGAAAGAAAAAGTCTCTCATATGGTATTATAAACAGTTAAAAAAGTTAAAAATCCCCCAAGGAAACAAATAATTCTTCAGTGCAGTAAGTCACAGAGTACCATGCAATGGGAAATAAGAATGAAACAAGCTGCATCATTCTCAGCTTTTTTTTTTTTTTACTTCAAGATCTCAACCACAGTCTCTGAAATAAGTTTTGTATGAAATTATCTCATTTTCTGAAATAAACAAACTGGTGGGAAAAAAACCCAACAACCAAACAACCCTGCAATCATGTTGATGTCCACAGAGGCACAGCTATAATTTCAGACTTTTCTGACTTTCCCAACAGATGCCTGCTATTTAACTACATGAAGAGCTTTTAGGAGATAAGAAACATGTCACAGACTCTCATAACACATTTTTTTAGTGGAGGAACAGTAAGTTGAAATATTTGGGGCTCTTTTCCTCTGCAGCACATTCTGCCTAGAGGTCATTTGTCACTTTGCCTATTTCCCCCTCATCTGGGGTTGTTGGTCCCAACCTCTTGAAATTGTCCTGGAATTAATGAAACTCCTGTCTTCACCCCCAGCCCTCTGCCTCTTCTTCTGAGTCCATGCTCTTCCTCAGGCAAACATAAGCTCTGAGCTGCAAGAACGCACTGGATGTCTGTGGGACTTTATGAAGCAAGACAAACAAATGGAGAAAGTGCTTTCAACACATTATCCTGCTAATAATGTATTCCCTGAGGTGTTTTACGGTTTTTTGAGTGCATTTCAATTTCTTTAAATTTTTTTTTTTAATTGGTTGTAGAAGAAAGGCAAAATTTTGATGAAACCTCCTCTTAAAAATATTAAGTGCATTAATAGGAAAGGGATGTGAAAACAAGCTAACCTTACTTTAAAATACAAATAATGATACTCATGTTTGTTTTGTTTTTTCTTAAGACAGCAAAGAGGAGGAAAACAAAGTAAAGATTATTATCTTGCCTTCCAGTTCCCAGTTGCTGTTTTATCATTCAACAGCCACTTTTAACATACTTTCGCTTAAAATAAACCCAGTGTGGAATATTGAACAGTTTACTGCACAACAAAATCTAGGTTAAAGTACCTGGAAGTCTCCAACTGCTACCAAAAGGGCAGCTTGGCATTTTGGCAGGAAAGGGCAACTTCTAATGAGTACTTACTTTTCCATGTGCTACCTCTCTGCAAAAACCCAAGTGGCTTACCTGCATTCCCAGTCAGATGGCTCCTACATTCTTTATTCTTGTCATTGTTTCTCTGCCACTTTAAATGAATGAAGAGATTTTTTTTTTTCCCCCTTCATTACAGGTTTTTTCTTACCTTTCAGGAGGGTGGGAGGTTGACAGCAAATATGACATCCTCCAAAGTGTCTCATAACTAAACAGATTATAGTCTTTATTATAGTATGACAACTTAAGCCCTCAATAATAATGGAAAGAAGGAAGAGAAAGAGTCTCAGAGCTTCATATAAATCCTACATAGATTAAAGAACATATTGAATATTCTGATGTTTTCCTTTTACTTGAATACTAGTGCAAAGCCACAATTTAATTTGACTCCATGCAGAGCTGCATGAACCAGATAAAGTGCAGGGAATTCTTTGCCGTGTCACAGTATCATATATGAAACTGTAAGAATATTCTCTCTGCAGTAATGTGGTTCTTTTTTAAGGCTTACATTTAACAGTTAAATTGTGGATCTTATGTTTGAAGAATATTTTAAATTAAGGTGTTTTGATTTTATTGTCTCTAAGGACATTGTTTCTCTTAATTTGTATTTTAGAGCTGTATAGTGGCAATTTACAGCAATACAGATGGTAATATTTTTATTGGATGTTATTGACCGCTGCAAGACTTGTGATATTATATGCAGCAAAACTGGAAAGATATTATTAAACCCAGCATTAATAGATGTAACATTTTGGAGAAGTTTGGCACAGAAAGGCAGTTTTATTCAATTTGAAAAGCCATCATGACTAATTGAAGTTTACAATGTACATTCAAAATCAAGACTGCAAGATTGCATCTCTTAATGATACGTGCTGTCACCATAATGAGACTGTATCATAACAAATGTGTTAACTAAGAAGACAGAAGTTTCTTGCTAGAAATTTCTCAAATAAGTTGACTTCTACTGGAAGAAATATTTCTCAAAGGAATATTCTTTTCTTGCACTATTTCCCTGATGCCATGTGCTAGACACACAGGTACATTTATTTGAAAGTGCAGATGAAACACTGGAGAAACAGCAATACAGTTTGGCAAGACTTATCTTCCCTTTGCAGCTAAATCAGTACACCCAAGAGGATATAAAATACCTCACAACTCGTCCTTCAACAAGGTACACGCAACAAGTTAGTAAAATAAGACATGCAGCAAATTCCACAAAATATAAGTAAGTATAAGACAAGGGCATATGTAACACTCGATAACAGTGACAGAGAACAGATGTGTTTATAAATGTCAGACTGGTAACATCCTCCATTAAAAAAAGGGGGGGAATAATAGGAGAGATTCGAATTATGCAGTTTTGATGCTGCACTGACTACATTTACTCACATAGATCTATGTGCCTTAAGAGGGTCATATACAGAAAAGAAAAATGGTAGCAGTATGTTACAAGCATATCCAATTTTGACCTTCAAATGTTCCTATAGAGACCTCAGTATCAGTACTGGAACGACAACCACTACGGAGCTCCCTTTACCAGGTTTAGAATGGGATGCAGAATAAAAAAGTGAAGTGTCAGAACTCTGTAAACACCGGAATGCCTAACACTGCTTCAAAACAGCTTAATGTACATTTAATCTGAGTAGTTCTGTCCTGGGTAAAGTAAATCATATATGTAAAAAATGTTCTAATAGTAACATTTTGAAGGCTTCTTATAATCCTCTGTTGGTTTAGTCTTAATTTTACAAGGCTTTCAGTTCTAAATTATAGACAGTATTTGTCATTTTCACAGCTACAGAATACATCTTTGTATGAGGTTTGCTACTAATGTTGATCTTTTTGGATTTGCTCCAAACATGCACAGCTTAGTAACCAGCAACAAGTTCAATATTGTTGTAATACACAATTCACAGGGCATCTAAGAGTACAAAATCCCTGAAAACTCCAAATTACTAACATCAGAGCGTCCTAATCATCTGCCATGGTAGCTCAAATAAAAAAATACTATGTGAAATCTGTTCACTTCATATGAGTGACATTGATTTATTTGAGTAATATAACATTCTTATAACATAACAGTACAGTCTTATTGGTGGTAGTACACACCATAAAAAATGAGACATGTACTACTAATTTATTTCAATAACTTACTAAACACTGAATGTAGTCCTGTGATGTTTTATTCTTCCCACAAGTGGAACAGATCACACAATTCTGACTGATTTTTCTTCACTCCAATTTTGTACTTTTTTCCTCTCCCTTTACCTAGTGACTTACAGATTCCCAACACAATTATCCAAACCTCAGCTTCGTAAAGATAAGGTATTATTGCTCTCTTTTATCCAGCAAAAGTGAGGACAAATGTATTTGTCCTCTTAGCAGCAGCTACTTTCATTAGGTATTACATTTTAAGCATGTGATTAAAGCCATGATTTCAATTGAACTTTTGAGCTTTGTTTGAAATAAATGCTTATGTTCAGGAAAACACATACGTTGTGCCATACACGTACTCAAATTGTAGACCTCTTAATCCTACTGCTTTCATGCTATTGCTATGCTTCCACCATCAATGTACGTTTGCCTCATTAGTTTTACAGATACATTTTATTTTACCCAGAAAATGTACCATGTTGGAATAAAGTGAAGTTACTGTGAACTAAATCCTGCAAGATCTTATAGGTATTCCCAAGATAAATTTAAAACCAAATTTTTGTCACCTCTTGCTTGGCAAACTTACTTCAGTTGCCTGTCATTCCTGTCTGATGAAGCTTATGTTGTTTCTTCTCTGTCAAGTGCTAGCTTCAAGGTAAGAAGCATAAACGTGCAATTGCTGCAGTGTCTCCCAAGAAAATGACAGAAGAGGAAAGGGAAAAAGGTATCATTGCTCTCACTCTTTCACAGAGAAAACAATAGGCAAGAGTGACAGATATTGAGTCGGGAGGATAATTCCCCAAAGACTCTATTAAGCTATATTATAGAAGATTCTAACTGCAATCTATATCTTTTCTTCTGTTACAAAGACCTAAAGCTTCTTTCGTGGTTTTTTTTTTTTTTTTTTCTTGTCTTTATTTTATTTTGGCAACACTTGAATAGAATATTGTGGCACTCAAATAATTTTGAATTGAACCAAGTTTGAAAACAAACTTGCGTAAAATCTCATCCCTGTTAAAGCCATTAAAATTTTTGCCTTAGAGTCCCTTGAAAATTGCACCAATTAGGGATGCCTTAAAACATAATGATCTTTATAGACCATATGGTTTGGGAGTCTTTTCATGGACTCTTCCAGAGCACATTTAAAAAAAAAAAAGTTATGTCGCCTATTGGATACTGTCATCATAAAAATCTTTAACAAAATAGATGATAAATAATATAAATCAGTATTAACTGCCACAGAAAATGATAAAATTTAAAAATTAATTGAAAAACCAATAGTTTACAGCTGAATTGGAACAGAACTGAAAAATGAGACTTTGAGCATGAGTTAGAAAGATAAAAGCAGCAGCTTGTTCCCTTTCTAATCATCTTTGGCTTGCCGTGCAAACTGGCAACAAAAAGAGGTGAAACCATTTTCTACCTCACCAATTAATAGAGGAACTAGAGTTCCCAAGACTAGGTTCAATTTCACATATTCAGTGTTCAGCATATGTACTTCAGTTTCAAGACTGGTTAGACTAAACTTTGGGTTTAATATAAACCCTCTGTTTTTTGAGGCTATTGCTCAAACTGATGAATCTTTAACACAGATGTAGTTCAAGTGACTCAAGAGGAATCTCTGGTTTCTTCAGAAATGAATGGTCTTTATGGATTCATCACATCTTCATTTTTAGTGCAATATTAAGTCACATTTCTATAATCAACTAGATCAGTCAGCATACTGATTTTTTTTAATCTCTTCTGTAATAGTCAGAATATGATTTTCTATATCTCTGCATTAAAACTGTAACTACCTCACTGCATAATAACACAAGTTTCATCTCACACTGTACAATGACTGAAAGCATCTTCCAGCTTCCATTGAATGTATTCCATTAGCAACACTGCCTTTCACAGATGATGATATCAAGACATTTTGGTTTTTGTTTGTTTGTTTTCTGCTCCTGCCTTTTAGTTATCTGCTTGTTCTTTGGTAGGTACTGGCTACAAAGATGATTCTGCAGTCACACCACTTTTATGTCAAATGTGACCACAGTAGACCATGACAGAAGAGATTTTGACATTATCATAAAAAATTTAATTGAACCACAGACTCAAACGTGAGATCTTGGAGCCATGGACTCACATTTCACAGCTGTAAGATACATATGGGAACATAGGGAGAGAAAGTCATGTTCTTCCCACACATATTTGCAGGTTTTTTTCAGCCAGCTTGTGCCTGAAAAACTACAATAATTCAGATTTTCTGTTTCTGTCACAATATCCAGTCATTTCTTTGGCAGATTTATTCAGAGAAACACTCTCTGGTCCCTCAGAGTCACCAGTGACAGGATATATGTACCTCCTTAGGTAACCAAGTCTAAACTTACCACCCTAGGGTCCCTTATCAATCAATGGAAAGAAAGACATGTCCTAAGGAACTAAACTCATCATAAAATGGATGTCAAAAGTAAATCATAAGGCTCAGTCCTTGGACATTCTGCTTTAAGACATCTAAAGTTAGGCAAGATAATTCTTACGCAAATCTACAAAGTCCAAACATGACACGCGGGTAAAGGAAATGCATTCAGAAGGAAGTTAGTTTTGATAGACTTTCTTGTTTGCACCCCCTTCTTTCTTTTTCAAAAGGTAGATGTGAGAAGCTGCAAGTTATTTCTATAAACTACATGATATTCAAAGGAAACCGATTATTTTCCATAACCTCTAGATTGAAATAACAAGTTAACTGAAACTAACCACCCGTCAATTTGTCCAGAAGTTCAAATGAAGTCTTATACTCTTTGTTTCTTTGGTACTGGGTGTCACGTAAGGGAGAATAACTGTGAGTAAATGCCCCTCTCAGAGGAAAAATGCTAACATCAACAGTATGTGTATGTCAGTAACCATCTTGTAAAGTAAGAATATATAGAGACCTCTAATCATATCTAATCATTGTTCCAAGCAGCAGTTTGGTTTTTTCCTCCTTCTGTGTCTCTTGTGTCTCTTACATCCACCTATCACATATGCTGTCAAATAACTAATTCTTTCTGGCAGCTGCCAATTTAAAAGAAAAGTCTATTACAGGAAAGAAAGTCTCACTGGTTTCTATAAATTCGTATGAGCTATGAACAATTAGGACAATTCTAAGAATAGACCGATGGGTAATTGTCACAATCCCTAACTCTCACAGTTACTTTACAGGATGTCTTTGTGATAAAGTAAATATAAAGATTATTTTAACAGTTGTATAATTTGCTATTCCCATCTCATAAAAGATCAGCTGCATTGCTTCTGTATTTTATGGAAACTAGTGTAGAATTATATACTGTACTCATTTTCAAAACACTGAAAATATATAACAACAGTGCATTACCAAAATTCCATTGACACTAAGCAATCATAATTATAGTCTCATCAGAGCTACATAAAGCATTATCAGATAAATTTAGGTGTATCCAGCTATTGTTATAAGCAAACAAATACACTACTTTAGGTAGCAAGAATCATTAATAGCCTGAGCTAAAGATGGCAAGAGCAAATATTAGCAACCTTGTTTGTCAGCATGCCTAGTGAGACAAGAAAGGTTCTATAATGCAGCAGCATTGTAAGGATGAATAAATAGCCATAAAGTTGGCTTATACTGCACGAAGCTTGCAGATGGTGGATGAATTCACGTCTGTCATGTTTTTATAATACAATGACTTTTAGATATTGCTGCCAGATGGAACATAGTTTTATTTCTTGAATATAAATCTCTAAGAAATGCAACTTCTTTCAATGTGTTCCTTGTATGTGAAACAAAAGCAAATTCAGGCGTAGGTCTGGGAGGCTAAAACTGATTTAAGGAAATCTGAGAATACAAATTTAATGCTCAAGGGCTTCCTTGTTATAACTCAGTTCAACGCAATGGAGTTACCTATGTGTCCTGTAGTTTTTTGAGGAAGAACAGGAAAGGTACCATGCAGACTTCTACAGGAAAAACTACACGTCACCTATCAAATGGAAAATGCATCCTAGGCAGGTCCAGAAGGCCCTTCAATTGAACTTACTAATAGCTTGGCAAAACTTTTGCATAACACTTATTCTTGCTTCAGTAAAATGTGGTATCTATCCCACAAGATCAGATCATGAAGCATAAAGGCATTTAGACTTTGATGATAATAAACATCTGTATCTATATCACAGAAGCACCTTGCTGTTCTCCTTATGTGAAATGATACCTAACCAGACCTAATATCTAATTCAGATCTATTATACCAGTCTTTATACAGATGTGCTTTCTCAAACTATCAGGAAACTACAGAGCTTTTTGCTTTTATAAGTGCTTACCCATTACACCAGGCTTTCTCCTCTGTCTGGTCTTTGTTTCTAATGCTAGCTGGTATTGCTAAGAAGCAAATAACTCTGATAGTGATGAAGTGAACTATATGACTGTAGGGGAGAATATTTTCCCATTCAATGATTTCTCGCAAAGTCTGATTTGATGACAAACTTGAGTTGACTTCTCTCAGATAGCCTCAAGCACTGTTTATATGCAGATAATTCTGTGTGTGAACCCATTAGGCTTTTATGACAGTTACAATCAAATATGACTGGGAAACCTTCTGGCTTACTTGGATCCATACTTACATTGTGCTTTGTGAGGTTGGAAATGTTACTTGCTATTGCTTGTAGCCAGTCAATACAGTCTTCAGCAGAGAGACACTGAATTATTCCACTGCAAACCCCATCCACAGCAATTACTTGGAACGCATTTTGCCTATAGACATGTCATAACAGATCAGGTCAGAAGAAAATTTCATCTGTTCTAGCACATCATCTTAACAATACTTGTAGAAATGCTTTTCTTTCAACTACAACAAAGGTCAGCCAATGAACACCGATAAATTGCTGGTTTTCTTGTTTTATAAATATCTGACATATTAAAAAGATCATGCTAAAAGGTCAACTCAGACTATATTAAGTTTCCATAAAGCTATAAAAAATATTCAATAGACTAGCTCCATGGAACCTTGACCAACACTGTGTGACTTCAGAAGCTAAACAAGTGAAATAACTGATGCATAGCAAAGAGTTAACACTTTAATACTGCAGATCATATTGAAGAGAAGTATGTACTGGACACTGCAGGCAATCATTTAGAAATTCAGTGGAGTACAGTACCCTTTCCTCAACTTTTGTTTCATTTTTCTCATAAATTGATTAAATGCAGTAAGATTCCTGTCTGGATACATATTATTGGCTACTCTTGGTTATAGAATTTTGATCCACTTCTAAACTACTGATAGAAAAGCTGGAGAATTTAAAATCTATCAGGTAGCATTAATGATTTTTTCCAATTGCATTTTGGAATACAGGATCATTAGTAGAATAAACAGGAATGTCAAGAGACATCCAATGACAAAACTGACCATCTGGGTGCCTCCATCCCTGCACCAATATGGGTACACAATAATCTGTCATGCATTATAAACTGACTTTCCACAGCTGAGTGCTGAGTAATTTTAGAACAAGAGGAAACTTTCAGATGCTAAAGCAGTAGCAAATCTAATTTCTTCAGTAAATAGCCTTCTAGGTTAACAGGCTTTGGAAGACTCACAGGTCTTTAGCTTCAGAACCTCAATATTAATCCATATGACAGAGTAAGAGATTACTAAACATACAGAGAAAATCAAGCTCCACTGCTGGTATTCTGCTACAAACAGATCCATTAATGATCAATTCATGGTTCAAAATTAAGTGCATCATTCAGATTCTCTGAGAATGGCTGAGACAAACTGAGTGTTATTTTCAGTGTAAAACTGAGTGTCATTGTGACAGTTTCTGATATTTCAAAACAGATACCCATTCTGCAAAATGTTTCTTTTTACTTCTTGAAATTACATTCCAGTGGTGTAGAATGTAGCACTAATACCTATCTCTACCATAAAGGTTTTTGCTGCATCCATGTCAAGTGCAGGCTTTTTCTTCAGTTATGGGAAACATTAAAAATGAGTTAAAGCCATGCTTTTGCCTCAAGAGTTCCATCATGGAAACTAGCTCCCATAGGAGGCTTATATATCCTAACACTATCATGCAGAGATCAGTGGTTTATCTAAATCCATCAGCTAGCTTATCAGTTTAGTTGCTTTTTGACACGGGTAGTGATTTTTCCTTAAAATCCAAAGGTACAACTGAGAGCTACTTCATTCAGTGACTCATTTTCACAACAATTCTTCAGGTAAAGGTTTTGAGGAAGATTTACTTAAAGCTTCTTCAGGTAATGTAGCCAGGACTTGTTTACTAGACCCTTTATTTTAAATGGCTACACATATAAATAGTAAATTATCCCAGAAGAAAATTCTAAATAAGTCCTTACATAAAGAGCACAGCATTGTACTCAGACAAATTTGTTGATTATCTGTTTCAGGAAAAACAGCATTATTTTCAGGCTTCCTCTTCTTTCTACTCAGCCTGTTGTAAACTCAAGTAGGAATCCAAGGAATCTATTAATGTGTGACACTAACAAAGAACACCCAGTATGTTCCAGATTCAATCCTGATGCACAAATTTCCCTTACACTACAAACACAGTGAACCTGATGCGTTCAGGGCATCAGACCATTCCTAATGTTCCTAGGTATTTGATCTGTGCATGTACAAAACCATTCATCCAGAATGTTCTTGTCCAAGTATCAACAAGCACAGACTATAAGATGCATGGCTACCTAATAAATCACTTCTGAATGTGGTCTGGGCAGTAGATATTGCTAGCCTTAGGTTATTGTAATTGAATCAGTCTACCAGCCAAAATCCATACTACCACGTAAACCTGAAAAAGAAGGTATGAAATTCATGTTTTGTATTATATAGAGCAAATAGATTAATCACTTAGCACAGAGAAAGAAAGGTGAGATGAATTCTTATTCAACTATACATCTTAGGTTCTGTGCCTTCTTGAACTCGAGACTTATATTTGAAATTAATAAGCTTTCCAAGATTAACCTGAATGCCTGGAATTTTACATTAATACCCTCTGGAATTCGTGCATCTCAAGCATCCCACTAGAAAAGCTGGAATACCATCACAAGGCATAATAGTGTATGTGTTAATGATGTATTTCTGTGACAGTCCTTCCAAATATCTGAAACATAAAACATTCTTGGGCTTTGTATAGTGAAAACAGCCTTGTAAATTGTAACTACAGAAAATGTAATGAATTCAATTCCATCCCACGTTGCTTTCTTATATTATTTTCAATATCCTTTCCTTAATGTTGCTCTTTATAGCAATCTCTTTTGAAAATTATCAACCTTTCTCTCATAACAAATTTTAAGAGGGAGTCAAATTTAAAAGTGTTTTACATTAATTTAGAAGACTCTTATAATTGTCTTGCTAGCAACATAAAATATTGGTTCTAGTATTTTTTTAAGAAAACCCCCTTTCCTCACTCATATTTATGCTACATTTTTGTTTCCTTTAAGTACTCTTACTTTCTCATGTTAGACAGCAGAGAAGGACACAAGGATAAAATTAAAGGTTTGAGTATGCATTTTTGTTTGTTTGATTGTTTGGTTTTTTTGTTTGTTTGTTTTGTTTTGTTTTTTAAATATACAATTCAAATCTCAGCAATGTCATTGCTACATAAAAATCTTTCTCTGTAATGTACAAATTCTATAGTGTGCACTTTAAGGTTGTCTTTAATTCATGTAGAAGACTAAATTTTAAAACCCTAGATCTCTGAATAGTTGAATATGTCCTAATTTTCCACGTGAGTAGTTCTATTCACTGTTATCTGACATATACAGCAGAAGAGATCTCAGATTTGTCTGTTAGGACTTTTGGGCCCTTTATGCTTCATGCCCTTAGTTATCTCTCTTTAAACCATTGATAAACAGTGACCTGAAGGTTTTCACAGAATTTAACAAAAAGCCCTCCTGCTTCTGTGGTGACTGTATCGTAGTCCAGCTAATAAACCATTGGAGTTGTTTTTTACACCTCGACTCCCTGGGCCAGCCATGGTTCCTCAATAAAACAAGGATCATGGAGCCAAGTGAATATGATTTTGCTACCATGTATCAGTCAAAAGTTGCAGTCAGCTTTTAGCTTCAGAATTATCTAGTGGTGAAACAGCTATTGCCTAACCAACTTTAATTTCAGCTCTGTGAATAGGAAAAAGGCTGGCAAGTCTAGGTAGTATACTTCTAAGAAACAGCAGACCTTAGAATTAAGTGAAACCATGGGAGACTTTTTGGGAAACTTTCAAATGCTTGCTGAGAACCAGTGAGAAGGAAGCAGGCTGTGATATGAAACAATGAAATTCATCCCACACAACCCCCAAACTGAGGTTGAAGAACCCTCCTCTTTCCCTCCATCAACCCCTAGGGACAGATGGTTTCACTTGACTATGGGACACATAAAAATACTGGAATGGTGAGCATAACAAGAGTGAAAAGATACTGGGGAACTTCTTTCACAGAACATTCTTTACAGAAATATTAATGAAGCTTTTCTATATTAACTAGGTAATTTTACATGTGTATGAATGGAGGAACAGGAAATTTTAAACTGCTAATGACTGATGAACCATCAGGGTATAGCATAACACACTATTCTTCCCAGACTCACACATCTAAGCTGGCAGACAAAAAGGCTACAGGGAAAAGACAGAGTTTATTTCAATTTGTATGGCTTCATAGCCTCATAAATATGTCCTTTGTGCTTATTTTAAGAGTTAATGTTTCTGATGGGTTAGAAGTAATAGCACTAGAGAAACATACTCTATAGCTGTAGACAGCAGTCCTCCAGTTAATGACTTGCATACTGGAACTTGCAGAGTTTGTTATTTATTAGAACATCATTCTTATGTATACAGATGATAAATTAATCCACACAACATCTAGATATTCAAACCTTTGAACAAGTATGATCTTAGTTTTGGATCTTTATTTTTTGGACTTGTTTGATTTAGTAGCTACTTTCTTTTATATTTAAATGCATAATGCTTGAAAACTAGCAACCATTCCAGAATACTCTTGTCTTCCTTTCTGACTTCTGATTTATTAGGATATTAAATTAGAAAATGACAAGTTATATGTCTATATGATGCAATAAATTTAAACCTGACTATGAACTTTGGAGAGCTTCACCACTGATTGGGAGACAAATAGCAATGAAATTCAATGTTAATAAATGCAAAGTAACACATATTAATATAAATAACCTTAGCTATGTGTAAGCATCAAAGAACCTTGCTGTAGATATAAACACTAAGGAAAGAAATGTGACAGTTACTATAAACAATTATCTGAAAACCAACACCTTAGTGCTCAGGGACAGCCTAAAAGATTATTTCAAAGACAAGAACAGAAAAAAAAAAGGAAAACATCATTATGTCTTAATATAAATCAAGAGGGATCCTCTTTGAAGTCTTGATCACCTTGTCTCACAGAAGATATATTAGAATTACAAAACAGAGAGATTATCAAGGATCATGAGAGCTATAGAAGGGTTCTCTAAAAGGAGATCCTTCAAACTGGAAAACCGAAGAAAGTCTTCTGAAGTTATGAAAATGGAAATCAAGAATGCTTATTTAGCATTTCTCTTGATACAAGGGTCAGCGTCCATAGTCCACCCTCTTACCCTTCACGGGGGATCAACTGCCTGTGCTTGAGGCCAACTCTGCCATGGCATGACTGTGGGATGTGGGATCAGGCTGCTGTGAATGAGTGGTTGAATAGGGTCCTGTCCCTCCCTTCACTCGGGAGCTGCGTATCAGCCCACGCTCTGGCCCTTGGTCCTTGCCTGATTATGGCTGCAGCTATAGCCATGCCTCCACATGCACCTCACTCATTTAGACCTGACCTGTGGACCTACTTCCCAGCCTGCCCTGAGCCCAATCTCACCACGATGGAGTCATCTGGAGACCACTTCTATGCTTGCTCTGCTCCTGCACTGGGGGCAGTCAGTCTTGTCTGTGTGGACACTCATCCATGCCTGCTGCTACCCTCTGCTCTTGGCTCACCTTCCTCATGGGGTAGTCAGCCCTTGATACTCCCAGAGAAAAAATTATTTCACCCAAGGAAGTTATCAAGGTGAGAGATAAAAAAAAAAACAAACCCAAACAAACCCAAACCAAAACCCAACAACAAAAACACTCAAACAACAAAACAAGAGGAAGTAAATCTTAAAAACATAATTACATTGCAGAACTCAATGCCACAGTGCACTGCAAAAATCAAAGGTATATTAAAAAAACCCCAAACAACAAAACAGTTTAGAAAGATGACTTGAGGATGGAGGCATCAGCAGTTACTAAATGTGATGACCTACATGCAGTCTCAGACTGAGAAACATGTTGACCACCAGGTGCAAGGGGTGAAGACCACACATTTTCCCAGCTGACGTTAGAGAAGATATGGACTGAGGTGGACCCAGACAGACTGTTACCAAAGCTCCTATGTTTCATGTCTCTGACAGCTGCAGTGGAACTAATAATGCCACTCCTCTATCAAGGCAACTCCCTAAGGCTTGTCAACCAAGAAGTCAAGTTTCAACTTTCTGAACTTCTTTACCTGCACAAATCTGCTCCTGGAAGGTACTGGGAAAACCGTGAATGAAGGAGGGGAATTAATCGGAGATCACACCATCTTTTCTCCCACCTAAGTCCTGGGGATGCTGGCCATGAGGAACACGATAACGTATCCTGAAAAAGATGAAAAGGTCCTTCTCAGTTTTGGGCTTCATTATGAGTACTCAGCAGATTTGGAAAGACAGAAATAGATTTCAAAGACTTTATATATCATTTGGCATTCCACTTTCCCCAAATCATTTGGCATCAGTTTTAGCTATCACTGAAGAGATTCTGAACTCTTTTCTCACAAATAAAACAAATCTATATAAACCTCAACATCAATATGCTTAGAGGAAGTGTGAGGAACAGTATTCTAAAAACAGATTGTGTCCCTTTTTTGAAATGACTAGTCATGAACAGAAGTGAATATTTACTACATATCACAACATCAACTACTAGTTTTACACCTGTACCCTGAATAAAGGTGATCTCTAAATGATTCAGTATAAAACTATAATTCAGTTGCTTCCTGTGGATCTGTACACATTTACATACATATCTCTTCCAATGACAACTCAAAACCTAGTGATTGGGAATGGGATTTAATATGTGATAAACACTGTTTAGTCATAGATGGTTAAGATGAATAATTTATCTATTTACACAAGACATTACTTATATGAAAACTGAATTTTATCATGTTTATTTATCAATATTTACAAAGAATGAATATTTAAATATCTACAGTCTAATTTCACTAGTACAGATTACAAATTTGAATCAGAAATTCTTATAAAAAGTAAATGATGTTTCATTCTAAAAATGACACCTCTTTCTTTCTTTATGAAGTGCTTTACAAAACAGTGCTAGTGATGATGCTATTCTTCTGAAGAAGCATGATTCTCACTGACATGTGTATAGTACTTTTAGTACATCAGTAAAATTGTACCTGATGATCCTGCATCATTTACAATTTTTTAATCTCAGACTTCATAATTTTTCTTGTCTTTATCTTCTATAAAATAAATATTACAAAAATAAGTACACCTAATATTTTTTCCAGAGTGTGTTTTTTGTGTAAGATCTATGGAATTATACAGCTTTGCTAACCTGAACTTTACTACATATATGTCTTTTATGTATATAGGATAAGGATCACTATGGACATCAATTGATCTGAACCACAGGCTTTTCATGAGTGTTGTTTTGAACACTGTCTTGAATATTTAACATCTTCTGCCTGCATTCAGGAATCTTTTTTTAGCTGTGATTAAACCTGAGGAAAAAGCTGAAATGTGACAAAAAGTTGAGAGGCAAACTGTAAGCCTCTATCTGGATGCAAAAGAAATGTTAACCTTACCTTTAGCCTGCATAACTCTGAATTATTGACCAACGACCAAAATCAGCCCTGTCTACTTCAAATTCTGAGTTATAAGTCTCCTTCATGTGAATCACCAGGGCTATAAATTAAGAAATAGACTATTGCCATAAGTCATAAAGCATTCTAGAGAATATTCTGAGAGGAAGGAAGGACCATGACATAAAAGCTGTACATAATTTAGGAATTCATACAGAGATCTCATTTGCTTTTATGAAGCATTCTTGTCCCATTACAAGGGGACATCTCAGATAAGAACCACATCCTGGTCTTCAGCAGAAGAATTTAATCTAGGGAGAATTATAGACTCAGGATGCCTGATTATATTATTTAAACTAAGAGGGGAAAAAAAAATGTTGCACTAAATTATTATCAGTTCATATAGAAACTGTAACTAATTTCAATCAGTTTCAAGACCTGCAGAAATAGGATTCACAAATGAAGCATAGGTTTTATCCTAAAAGCAAAGTCAGAAATGAAGTGGCTAGCAAAGTACATTTAGGATCTGCTGCAGTAGCCTTTCTACATGGATACATATATAGACTGTTGAGATAAGGCCGCTTCTGTTGTTAGACTATTTATATATACATATATACACACACTGCATTAAGACATCAGTTTTACTCTTAATGACTTTAAGTGTAAGTTACTAGAAGTAAAATGTTGTCACCTTGAAAACAGGCAAAAACCACGCCCCTAAATCATCCTTTGCCAGAAGTTTAAGATAATAAATGAAATGACAATCATGGAACAATATTCTGACAACATTTTCTACCTTTTCTTGAAATAGATATATTACATTTTAATAATTTTAATTCCTATGCTGTAGAAAAAAAACTACATGAAAAAAACTTTCATAAAATCTCTATTGCTCAGACAAAAATAGTGATCACATCTATCAAGGCACAATCTCATATGGTATAATTTGTCATGGTTTAATTTTCAGCCATAAAATCTGGCAACAATTTTTGCCCCCTAAGAAACTGTCTATCTCCAGTGTTAATTAGAGTTTCTCCCATGTTGCTGCCCTTTATTAGTTACTCCCATTTAGCTATTACAGTATTATTATGTTTCTGTGTATTTCCATCAAAGAAATACAAGCTTTTTACCGTGTTGTTGGGATGGTAGTTCAGATGCAAACCACTGTCACACAGGGGAGAGGATGTGCCACTGCTTTGGTCACTGGGGGCACCTAATACAAACAAGAAAACACCAAAAAATCTTCATTGATCTATAATGCTATAAATCAAATTTGTGTTTGTCTGTATGTATGTATTCTCCCCCCCTCACTAGCTTCGTCATAGCAAACATTCATTTACTTTCCCCATTCAGCCAGTATCTGTATTGTGGTTTAAGCAGAGTGCCACCTGAGCTGAGTGGAGGCTCAAGAATCCCTCCCCTGACACTTTGCTTAAAAATGTTAACAATCTGTTCAGTAAAGAAAAAACCCAAAGCATTTTGTAAATTTGATGATAAAGAAAAGTGTGTACCTCCTGTACTTGGTTTTCACTTGAAGGAACCAGTCAGGTAATGCTTTTGTGGCTCTCAGAGGTTACAGTTCTAACTGTTCTTGTAACGGTTTAGCAAATTACAGTGCTACATTTCAAAAAGCAACATGATAGGATAGATGTAATTGCATGTTTGTGTGCTTTACTCAGGGTAATTTTTTATACCACAACCCTTCATAAAAGGGACAAAGGTACTAGGATACATTTTTCACCTAAGAATATGGTGTTCTACATTTTTTCTTGTCTCACTAAAATTTAATACCTAGGAGACAGATAAAGATGGTGTTTCGACAAATGATTGTATAAAATATTAATTCATAATTTAGTTTATTTAATTCCTACTAACTCAAAATCAAAGGCTAAAAGTATTGAAATAAAATATTTATTGTTTTGTTGCTCAAAAATTAAGCAATTCATTTTACCCTCTTAGGAGCAAGAAGCAGAAGGAACGCAGTAGTGACAAAAGGCAGAGGCTGACATAAATATGCTTAGATATGCTGCAACTGTCTATAATTATGCACCCACACTTACAATTTAATATAATTAAAGGAAGGCAGCTGTCTCCATATGTCTCTCATGGGGCTAGTTGACTAAAACTTGGTTGGACTTAAACAAAATACTAATCATCCCAGGGTAATTTATTTTTAGGTAGACAGGCACCTCCACCAAAGCCTCTGAATTTTAAATGGTAAAGTTAAGCCCTCTAAATATGCACACACAAGCTTATTTTCACATTTACAACACAAAACTCATTCAGACTAAGATGTTATCTGACGCTGCCTGAAATAATGCTTTTAAACACTCTGCATCAGGATGTGAGCTATTGCAAACTAATGCAATTTCACTGTCACCTGCAACTTTGCTGATCCACACCACCCAAATGGCTGGTGATGTGTTTTTCAAGCTCAGATAGCAATTTTTTGCTTAAGGTGAATGTTATTACAAGACCTGGCAATACCAGCAGCTCATATTCAGGCAGCAGTGCTGACCAAAAGAGCTGCTGTCAATCACTCTCAATGCACGGTAGCTTCAGAAGCTGCAAGCATTCAAGAGCACCGAATTGAGTTTTCTTTCAGCCAAGTAATAAAGGCTTACATGCACAATCTTCATTCAGTGGCAGCTTGAGGAAAGCAGGTGCTCTTTTCAGAAAGGACACAGTTAGGGTCACTTCTTCCCCTGCATTGCGAAGAACCTGAACCTGGAAGAGAAACACAGACAGAAGACCTTGAAATGTAACCAATGTCACACAGCTTTCACATAACACAACACAACTGCTTAGCAATTTATTGCAGTGGCTTTTTTTTCCAAGATGTAAAGCTTGCTGTATGTTTTGTCTGTTTGTGTTTCTAGTCACACATGCAGGTAACAGGGCAGGGAGGGGCACAGCACCAGCTTTACACTGTGCTATTGCACAACTTACTCCCTGACACTGTTCAGCTATGCATCTCCTCCTTTCACATCGGCCATCACCCACAGGAGCACTTATGTAAAAAAAAAAATATATATTTTTTTATTATTTCCCCCCCCCGAGACTGTCTCATAAATGTCCAACCAAAACAGAAGCAGTAGTTTCCACAGCTGTGCCATAATCCTATTAGTAAATCTTTCCAACAGCCAGAGTCAAATTCAGTCGAAGCACTCCAGCATGGATGAGACCTAATCTTCCTTACAGACACAGAGGAAAAGTACTGAATTTAAACCTTAAGTCTTAGATAAGCACGAGCTTAGGTTTTGCCAAAGGACAGTGTGCATTTTGGACACAGAAATGCATAAATCACCTGTCTACCTGTGAATGCGTTTAGCCTTCCTGTACTCTCCTACAATTGTTCCTGCCACTCTTGTTCATGCCTTTAGCTTTTGTGTGGTAGGGCTGACAGACACATCTATATATTGAGCAGAGAAAGGGAACCCCAGGCACCTTCCCAGGGTGGCACAAAGGAGGCACAAAAGCAGCTAAGCAAATGTACTTAACAGTAGAGGAACAACACTGGAATCTGTTTATAACATGACAGTCGAGAAGAAACAGGTCACACAACTCTGTTTCAGAGAACAACCATTTCCTATTCTTCTGGCTCTCTATGTTCAAAACTCTTCAAGGGTTGATTTTATTTGGGCTTACAAAGACAGAAGACTGTACCAAGCCTCAAACGGGGAGGCTGCAGTCATACTGTGCAGAGCCAACTCGCTGGAAGCAGTGTTGGGGGAGCTGCTACAGCATACTGATATATTAGACAAACATTTTAATCTAGCATTTATCTGTTCCCCATCTGCTTTGTTTTTGTGGTAGCTGGATAACACAGAGGTAACTCCTCTGTCATGCTGCTGCTTCTGAGAAAGCCTTGTAAATAATTTATGGAGGAATGCTATTGTTTAATCTATGCCTATCAACAACTCTATCCTACACATTCAGTTACATTGCATGTGTGTAACCATATGCAGGGGCACTTTCACATGGAATCACTGCATTAAAACAATTCTTCAATAAAAAATATCAACTTTTCCTTTAAACACTAGACTTCCTACTCCACACTGGTGGGTACAGAGGAAGAACAATATGATGACAGAATATTTGATTCAGTATCTGAAATCCATTCTGAAACTTTAGGCTCTTATTAAAATAGCACAGTGGTTGTCACGACACAATTTGCAGCATAGTGTGCATTTACATGTCTGTGTGCAAACAAACACACACACATCCCAACAAATGTCATCAATTTAAACGGCATGCCAAAAATTTCATCTGTAACATGTGACTCTTTGATAAGCACTTTTTAGTTCTGATGTTTTCTAACTTATGATTTGTAAATAGTACTTATTTCATAGAAAGCTGCAGAACAGTATTTCAAGACTCTGAAGTCCTGAATTCCATTAGAGAAACCAGACAGTATCCTCTGCCTTCATAGAAAAGGCATCCTTTTCTCTTACGTAGCAGTCACACAGTTCAGAACAGCCACAGTCAAAGCAAAAACTTACAGGTGTGTATTCTCTATTGAAACAACAGATGTAGATAGATAAAGGGCAGGAAAAATACAGCTACCCTGTGCCTTTTAAAAGGTGGTTGTTTTTTTTTTTTTTTAACATATATACTTAGGAATAGGCAAGAAATAAGTAGAGAAGGTACAGTATTACCAACTTTAACTTAGAAATTCACCTTTTAAGATAGCTGTGAGTAAGGGAATATCGTTTGTGAAAGAAGCTGAGACACTAAACTCTGCCCCTGAATCTTTCTTTTTCCAAAAGTAAAACAAGCTATGAGTCCACATGATTTCATTTGATAATATATTGTTCTGTAAAGGCTAGAAGCATTCTATGGTAACCTTTTCCTCTAACCTCTCTCTCTCTCTTTCAAACCTCTTTATCTCACAGGATGAAGAATTTAAGCTAGTATACATCTGAGTTGAACTCAGCAATACTTATTTCACAGAAGTGTATTTTGGAGCGTTATGAAGCATATAATCCAGAAAGCGATTACGTTTGACACACAGAATAAAGACTAAAAAGATATAAAAGATTTTAAAACCCCCAAACTACTAGGTAATGCTTATAACAAAGAGGAGATGAGCTATGGATTCCATTTCACTTACTTTCTAGTCATTAACAAAGTCATTCTGGGAAATAAAGATAGCTGAAAAAAATGGGATTTTTAATTACATTTATTGTATTTTTTTAGCTTTCAGTTGAAAGCTTTGCTGTTATTTGAAAACTTTTGTCTTTATTTTACATAAGAAATGAACCATTCCTGAAATATTATAAATTGAGTAAACCTATTGGATGCATTTACTTTTTGTCCTCATTCAACACATAAATCTTGCCATACTGCTGTTCCTCCGTGCAGAAAGAGAATGAGGTACAATAAGAAATCTCCTCTTACTGAGGAGTCATTTTAGGGATATACCAGAATAGCTCATGTTCCTGAATGGAAAATTGATAACTTTTACCAAAAAAAAAAGAGAACAGAAAAAAATAATGCAACTAGTTGTTATGGGCAGTTATTATTATGACAAACAAAATCACTTGAAAGCAGGGAGTCAACTGGTTTGTCTAGAAGATACAATACAGTATTAATTTCTAGACTTCTACAAACATGAGTGGAATTCTACCTACAGTCAGAGATATTGGCATATTAATTATTTTTTCTCTCTTCCTCATTGCCTACCATCCGTTTAGCTCTGTAGAGTTATTTTGGTAAAATGAGGACTGTGGGAATGTAAATGCATTGCTTGTTCAGGCTTAGAAAACATACTTTAATGAAAAATGAATTTATATCATGTGGACCTAAAGAACTGGTAGCCTATTCCACTAACAAAGCAATAACGAGCTTTTACCACTGCAGTAAATTCATGAACATACTAAAGAAACCAGCTGTCAATCATGATATAATTTTTAGCTAAAGAAATGGATAGATATATGGTCAGCCATCCTGCTCTCTTCCTTAGAAGAAAGCTCCCTCACATTTATTGTACATACATTGCCAATACCTTGTCAATCAAGCACTATCATTGACAACATGTTCATCATTTCAGGGAGTGATAATTCTAGAAAGATTTAAAGGTTACTTTCAAAGACAAGAGCAAAGTAAAAAACCTCAATTCTTTATGTATATTTTTCAGATATGCAGTGTATTTTCTGATCTATAAGGTAACCTTAGAGCTAGGTTGATCGGAGTAACTCTGGATTTTTTTGCCAACACCATCACATATTGTGTGCATGATAAAAATGCCTGAGGCTAAAAAGCTAGGGACTACTTTCTACTTCATGCAAACAATGCAACTCCCTTAAGAATTTAAGTCATTTAAAAGACTGCCAGGATTTTTCTTGTTTTGCAATGTCTACATCTATATTTTCATATAATTATGTTAAATCTTTGAAATTCCTGATATAGTAGTCCACAAATTAGAAAAAAAAATGAGGTCTGGTACTTGTCCCCCATCCCATTCAGCAGTAAAGTGTATATTATAGAGAAAAAGAAAAGAAAAGAAAACAAAACAAACTTGTGGAGATTTTGATTAACTGAAGGTTGAACAGTGGCATTAAAGTGGTACCACATTTTTTTCAGTAGATTAAAAAAACCCAACATATCACGGGAAGAAGTATCTTAACTTTATTTCACCTCCACTTTTTATTCTACAAGACTGTTTCTGGACCTTCCAAAAATAATTTTTTCTAGGGTTACTGTATACAACTGCTGATTGATCACTGATGTCCATGATGATCCCATCCCTCACAAAAATATTTCAACACTGGGTAGAATGCAACTAACATTTAGTGTCTTGTGAAAATTAGCTACTTACTTGAGGAGTGAGTAACCCACAATTAACTGCTTTCTGTTAAAATACAAAGTGGCTATTTTAAGAAATACTGTTTCTGTAATAACTGTACAATCAAATTACCAAAGATAATGTTAGCTGCAAATAACAATTCTTATTAGTCCAGGAATAGATTTAGAGCCTCATCCCCATTGTGTATAAATGGTAAAAAAAAAAAAAAATTCAATATTAATGAAATGCAGCTGCATAAATAAGACATTTTCTGTTCAGCTAATAAAGAAGGCATTTCTAAATTTGCATCAAATACAAGGATTTAAAAAATTTGCCCTAGCATGTGAAAAAGATATTAATGGACCCAACTTCTAGAAAGTGGAAAAAGAAATGTATTTTTGGAAGGAATAATCATTTTGATTAAATATTGAAAAACTATTTAAAAAAATTTCAAACCAAAAATGCAGCATCTTCCTAAGATGTGTGGTGAAGAGAAATAAATACATGGAATATTTGCCTGAAAAAAGTGTAACACAGTAGTAGATCTAACACTTCCAAAGTCTAACAAAATTGTATCTCCACACCACAAGCCCTGGAAAAACTCCCTTTGGAAGACATCTGTACACCTACGCATTTGACCTGACAATTTCTAATGCATCCCAGATGGCAGAAAATGCATGACTAGGCATCATTAAAAAGATTTGCTTATCCTCTGGATCATTAAAAGGTAATAGTCTGTTTTATTTCCAGAGGCTGCACCGACTATTCAAGAGGTATGGTTTTTTTGGTTTTTTTAGGTTTTTTTTCCCTCTAAGTCCTAGATATTTAATATTTCTGAAATCTTCTACAAACCCTTAGGTTTCAGGCGTGAATTCATCTAACTGTATCAGGTTTTTATTTTGTTAACAACGAATAATAGTAACAATGTGTTGATACAGATGTTGTGTGCATTAAATAATGAAAAGCTATTTAGTCTTGCTGTTACTACTTGATTTAGTTTGCTTTGTTTTGGTTTGGTTTTTTTCACCTAGTGAGCAATACTAGCTATTTATTTGTTGATACACATTGTCTAATGAAGACATTCCTGTAACAGGAAGAAGCTGTGACACTGAAAAGTCTTAACATCTCCTCATCAACATTATGGCTATATATGAAATTGCTGCTGCTTAGAAATCATATATATATGCATTTAATGTAGAATGAGTCGATGTGAAAAGAACTACACAAGCTGAAATGTTAAAAACTGTCAACAAACTGTCTTGCTAGTAAGTATAATCTTCCTACCAGTGGGATCAAGAATTAACTACCACAAATAGCTCTATATTAAGTTAGGATATTCATGAGCAAAGCAAGACAGGCAAAAATAACATTTGTGTTTGTCTGAACCAGTAGCTGTGTGAAATCATGAAATTAGAAGAGCCACTGTTTCTGGAGTGACAGTGTCTGTATTTCCATGAAATTACTGTAATGACTGCAAGAGAGTCATTTCAAGAAGTAAATTTTATGGAGATGTGATACTGCTGAATAAAATAACTACATAATAATAATAGTCTGAGTATTTAATAATGTCTACAAATAATACTGCCTTTTCATTTTATAAATCCTTTTAAAGTCCCAGTTCAAGAAAACACTTGAACATATGCTGGAGTCTCTCTCGGTATATTCAGGAAAGCACTGAAGTGTGAAGTCCCTCTGACTTCAGTCAGTGTTCTTTCCTGAATAACACTGTAAATTCCCTCTTAAATTATTGGTGGGTAAAGATTATATAATTGGTAAAGATTTAAAACAGAAGACATATAGTCCCCAAGATCTGTGTTCTCCTGAACTGAAGTAAATTCTACTCTTCAGTATGCTTTAAAAGAAAATTCAGTTATTTGATGAATATCTTGAATAGAAATGGTTTTTTGGGGGGGAAACAAACAAACAAACAACAACAAAAAACCCCCAAACCAAAAAACAAACAAGAGAAAGTAAGAGTCACCTTTAAGACACTGTCCAGAGTTACACCATGCACTAGCATCAAGTCCATCAGCAGATACCACAACACACATTTTGGCACAATCACATAAAGGCCTAAAGCCAGATCTTTTGACGTATGCATAAAACTGCCTTGAATTACTGTCGTTAAAAAAAAAAAAAAATCAAGCATTTTATTCAGTAAAAGCCATGTGGTTAATACAGAATTCTGAATAGAAGGGTTGCACTATAAACACACCACTGTAAGGGGAGTTTTTAATTCCTATGATCTAATGTTTATCACAGTGTTTTCCAACAATGAAAGTTAATCAATAAATATAATAGTAAAAACTATCAAAGGTTTTATTTTTCCTTCAGGAACTTTCTCTTACTGATATATAGAGCAAACAAGAACACCATTTTAAGACAGCAGTTCCTACTCAGGTTGTAAAACTCAAAGCATACTTCAGACCATAGTTTGACACTACCACAGCTGCAGGTTTTAAATTTTGCTGTCTGGTTCTAGGACTTGTGTGACATACGTAGATACAAACTCAAATGGGCTGCACACTCTAACTGGGAGTTCCCTCAAACAAGGTAAAAGGAACTGCAGGGCAGAATGGTGCACGTGCCATGGATACAGGAAGATGTGCCCTTCTATTCAGAATCCTCTTCTGCATGTATCTCGCTACTGGCAGTGCTTTTAAAAAGTGCAGGGGGATGCAGCAGGATTAGGAGGATCAGATACCCCACTGAGCCTACAACTAAGCAATTATTCTGAAAAGTGACAAATAGAGGTTTACGGCTTCTCAAGATGACACAGGAATTGAATGGAGGGCACATTTAGTGAATGCTCCATCTTACTAAGGCACTACACCAAAGATCATTTCAGAGCAACATATGCACAGATTCAGGGTTTGATGATTTTTGACAAGTCCCATCAGACTGACCACTTAGAAACAAAATTTCTCTTGATTCCAAGTGACAGCACTCATTTAAGCTAAACCATCAGGTGGTTTTGCAGATGGACAATGTCATACCAGTCATCTTACGACTGTATTAAGGCTCCTTCACTGATCCTTGCCTTACTGGTTTTCACAGGCTCTTGGGCTTTAGACACAGAGGTACTAGAACATGAAACCTCAATAGTCCTGTATAAAGCATTAGTAGAAAACTAAGTGATTCGCCTTTAAAAATAGATAGAATTCATCATGTTTCAAGCCTACATGCAAAGTAGGGCATTTATATTAGCTGACACTAAGAGACATCTACAGTGTTTCCTTCACAGGAAATGACTAAAATAATCAGATGTAAGCAACATGAGTAAGTGTAATGAGGAGGTAGGAGAAAGATTAATTTCACAAATAATTTATTAGAAATATAATTAACTCCAACCAAAAAAATTCCATCAGGCAACAGGAGACCAAATATAGGTCACAGAGGACACAGACTCCTGTCAGTTCTTTCTTCAATGTAGCTCCATGGTACAAAGGGAATATTGTCACTTTAGTGATATATTTACAATCAAATTGGGAAAAAGTATGTTTTTAAACTTTTAAGTCTGATACTCATGGAATGCAGTACTTAAAAGTTTGTGTAAATGATGTGATGACAGCCTTCTTGAAATCTTAAAACTCTCCATAGTTAACACTAAAGTGTCTAGTGATCATTAGAAGGCTATTACTTCAATAAAGAAATGATGAAAAGCCAGGAGGTAAAATTTCTTAAGATTTTAAGCATATCAAAACCAAGACCACCATACCCCAGATTCCCTGACCATAGATCATAAGGGACACCACAGGTTCCTGAACAGAATCATTTCATAATATATTCTGAAAAACAAGAAATATGAGTTCCTGATGCAGATTCCAACTCTAATACATTATTTACCATGATCTAATAGTATATTCTCATCCCAGGTAAGCTTCAGACTGATTCTAATCCAAACAATAGGTCTTATTAATGTTTCCCAACCTATATTACATGGACCACTATTGGTCTGGGACTGTGGTCCATAGAAGAAATAAATACACAAAAAAAGCGCATTTATTGGCTATTCAGTTCTACGTGATGTGAAGTTACTCATGACAAAAAAGTATCTATGAAAACACAAAAAAATAAACAAAGAACCAGAAGACTCCAACCCAGACTCTTTGCAAGTTTCATGAACTTTTTGTTTAGTGTATCTATCCCTGGGTAGCGGGTACGCACCAGATTTCAGAGCTGCTTATCTTTGTTTTCACATTACCTACTCCGTGTATGGCTCTGTTTCTCTAGGATTACTCAGCTACACTAAACAATCTGTGTCCTTACACTGGCTTAAGAAGTCTTCTGCTTTACAGTCTCACAGCTGTTCCACTTCCTGAATGTTATTATATATTCAGCTGCTGGGCATCTACTGTCTTTCCAAGCTAATTCATGAACACATATTTTTTGTAATTATATACTAAATGAGTTCCAAAGCAATTGGCTAAGAGGAATGAGGCAAATCCTTTAATAATACTGAAAATGTTAGAAATGTCAATAGAACTGTTCCTAGTGAGGCTGAAACTAAACAGCAATTATTCTATAATTCTTAAAAAAAGAAAAAAAGATAGAAATATGAAACTTGAATTCTTTTTGGCAATACAAAACTTTAGGATAGTTTTCTAATTGAAAATTACATCTCTGTGAGGCCACCATGTATTTAGGTAAACTATTTAATCCCACCCTCAGTCAAATATTATAAACTCAAAAACCTAATTCTAGTTTCAACTAGTTGTATTACCAGGTCTATTTCATCTCCTACCAATATTACATATTTTCATTACAATTATATATATTTGGGCAAACTTCTTACTGGTACAATAACTCAGAAATTTACACAGGGACCAGATTTTGTTTGAGATCAATTTCATTGACACTGTCCAAAACAAATATTGACCAAAGCTGCTTGGGAGAAATGTGCGATCCTCTTAATAAACAAAACTCCTATTGAAATGGAAGAAGCATTAACACCACTGTTATGTAGCAGCTGCTCATTTCCTCATAGCTTTGTCAAAAGATTGGACAACATCCTGTGTCACCTAATCTAAGTGATCCTGCTCTGGCAGGGGGGTTGGACTAAAGTTTTGAGGTCCCTTCCAACCCCTACCATTCTGTGATCCTGTGTGCACGGGTGATGAAGATATCAGTCTACAGAGGATTTCTTATTTAAGACACAAGGTTTTTGGACTTTGTAATAATTGGAAACCACCTATGACAATAGACTATGGTGAGATTGTGTTGTTTTTTTTTTTTTCCTTTCTACTACATGCTATGGAAACTATTTTTAAAAAGCAGTCAATACCTGTAGAACGTTTAAGCAATCTCCACAGGATTTGCACATTTACCTTTAAGGATTCATGACATAAAAAAAGTTGTTTTTTTTTTTACTTTTAAGCAAAATCTAGGCCATATTTTAATACACAGATAATATGTAGAAATTCCTCCTACTCATCATATCTGCAAAACTTCTTTGTGAAATCTATCTTTACTACCCATGCAAATAGTACCATCATTAAAATGATAACCCACTAAGGGTTTTAATTCAATATAATATAAAGTGGTAAGAATAAGACCATAATTTACTAATTCTCTCTAGGTTACAAACCAATTCTTGGAACTGCTATTTTCTAATTTCAGGTAGCAAAAAATTCATAAAACCATCTTAAGTGAAAGCAACAAAATTTAATAAAAGACATTTTCTTGGACTTAAAAAAAATAATATTTAGGGTATGCTATACTATAATATACACCATATACATACATATTCCATCACAGGTTTCCCTAACACATCTTTAAACAAGTTTTTGATTACCATCTGTTAATCTCTAAAAAGACAGGTTATACTGGAATGACATGTTCTGGTGATAAGAGCTGCCACAAAACATTCAGTGCTGAAAATAGGTCAGAGCTTCAATCATGAAATTACTAACAAACAAAATAGGAAATCCAACACAACAGGTCAGGTTATAACATCCATAACATCTCTTATGTAGAATATTAAGATTTTGCTTGTGGCCTGCAGGTATTATGGTATTCATTACTGTAGAAGAATGTAAGTAAGGTGTATGAGGTATCCAACAGTGGATGACAACACAACAGGTTCCAGCAGATAATCATAAGCTGAAAAAGTCTCATAAAATATAAAACACTAAAGACACCATGCTACATGAGGAAAAAATAAAATAACATCAGCTATATTTACAGAATAAACCAAAGTGTTCCATAGTTAACAGCACGATTCCTACAATATGCAGCTACAATTTGAATAAAGATCACTAGAAATCCTCTTATGGATACATATTTTTTCTTTTGCTAAAAAAACATGTTAAAGCCAAGAAGCTTCAGATAGAAGCTTTTGCTTTTTTAACAACTATTAAAAAAAAAAAAAAGAGCATAATCAAAGTGAAATTGAAAGTGTTTTTTTTTTTTTTCCTAGTAAGCTACAACTGGACAATAACTTGGAATGAAGGTCTCCAAATTTTGCAGGTAATGTGCGCTCCTCAATAGGAGGAAATAATTCTAATCAAATTACTCATTTTGAAGGATCTGGAGTTCTTTCTTTTCACAGTTATCATACTGTCTTTTTTTACTATTTATTTATTTTATTTTTTATTATTATTATAGCAAAGAACTGGAATGGCCTGAGCTCTCTACCTCTGATTGTTACCAAAACAATAAAGCTGCTTGCTTATCTATTAATTTTATAAGAATCCCCTGCTCCTTCAGTTGAACCGTTCCCCTTTCAAATTTACCAGAGTAAATGCTCTCACAACTGAGTTCTATATGAAATTTCTAACACATTTACTAAAAAAGGACGGTCTTTATGTAGGCAATTTGTGAAAAGATCATCAGTAATATTCAAAATACAAATACATTACTAAACTACGTAACATCAGCTATGGTTCCTGTTCCTGATGCTCGAAGAGTGACAGTCATGCAGTTGACACAAAACTTTTAAGTCCATGCTTATTTTTTTAAAACTTTTGTGACCAGAGATTGTTTAAAATGTGGCTTGAGTGTTTTGTCTGATTAAGCAGAGCCCCAACTATGGAGGGAAAAAATATAGATCAGTCCCAGGAAAAGAGTTTGCTTACACTAATCCCATTGCTAGGCTGGGGTCAAACACACAGCTTGTGGCAAATTTCACATTTACATATTCAATATAAAATTTGCTGTTGGCAAATATGACCTTAACATTTACTTTTCATGAATTGTCACACTAATCAAGCACCAGCATTTAAATGCTCATGAAAAATGAATACAAAATGATCTTAAAGGGTTTGAAATCAAATTTTAATTCTGATTTTGAATAAATATTAATGTACAAGCCTACTCCTACTTGTTCAGTTCTGAATGTTATCAACTTCACAATGACATAAATAATAATGCTTAGACAAATTTGTATTTGAAGTAATGTTTTAGGTCAATATATGCAGTTAACTGCTAAGCTTCTCAGCACCTCAGGATCTAATCTCTGAGGAAGATACGGGAAAGGGAATGTGCTCAGTGGTAAAAAATTTCAGCTGAGAAAACACATGAGAATATACGTGCATGCCATTTAATGCAATAGCAACCTTTCTGCTGCAGAATAACTGAACTGTGTCTAGCTGAAGTTGAGAAAATGACTTTGATCTTCATAAATATTTGTAAAAAAGAAATCCCCCGATTTAGTAATACTTAAATTCATACTTTTAGGCAAATATATACATATATATATATATTTTGCTGGACTGGGATCGAAGACATCTATTTTGTAATATGAAATTTCCACTAATAGTATTGCCTCAACATTTTTAGGATCGTTTTCCCCAGCATTTAATTTTAAGGTGAATCTGAGTTTGGAGGTACTCATATTGGATATTAATTAACTAGAGGGCATTTACAATTATTTTGGAATGAAAAGAGATTAACATATAATTCCAAGGAAGTAAAAAAGCTAATTTCTATTTCAGCAAAATGATTAAAATTAGCCAATTACAGGTTTAATCAGTTTATAGCATGAGGTCTTCACAACTTTCAAAGTTAAGCATAGATCTGATATACTCATCTGAAATGATCAGGCTACTTATCCCTTTGCAACCCTTATTGTACTTTTTCTTATTTTCCTAATTAGGCAATAACCCCATGGAAATCCATTCTTACCAGCTGTTAATTACCATCTGAGACTATAAAATCTTATAAAACCATAACTTATAGACTGTTATATAAAGTGGATGTGTTTTATGAAGCAAAAATTGCAACATCAACAATAAATAAAACTAAAATGCTTTATATAATTCTGTTACATTGCTGCTATGTATGTCAGACTATTACAAATGAATACACAAACTTACAGGTCTCATTTTTAGGCCCCTCAAGAATTAATAATTCTGTTTTTTACAATTTTCTCTGTGCTGTCAGTTTCTACAAAAAATCTGAAAATAAGCAAAACAGTGCTAACACTACAGAATCAAAACTAAGGAGCATCCATACAGAGGGACTATTCAAAAAGCACACTGTCTCTTAGATAACATTTCCTGTTGAGATAGAAAGATTTTTGGTTTGATAACTTCTGGGATATTGAAAGCAGTAAAAGTAAAAATGTAAATGTCTTGGTATTTCCAAGTGCTCTAATTGTAAAACAAAAATAATACTTTGTCTCGTAGATTTATTGCCATTGTTGTGCATGTGATTCATTTTACATTGAAACCTCACTCACTGATTAATGGAAAGATGCTTTATACAGTCTGTAAAAGCTTGTAATCTTCCACTGCAAAAGATGTTTAAACAAATATTTTACCTGTTAACACTCATTACAGTAAATGCTAGCTCTTGCCAACACTTCTCTCTGCAATCAGTGATTCAGAAATATATTACAAGCAAATGTGCACAGGGGATTTTGAATGTGTTTTGTATTAGATTTTTCATGTAAATAGGACTGAAGAAAAAGGTCCAAAAATCTTTAAGATGACTGAGATATAAGGAATATTCTGTGAAAGATGTCTGCCTATCCATTTAATATGTAAATACATAATACTCAGAACAGTATAAGAAGGGAAAGCACTTCAGGACTTCAGAGAATCTAGAAATATCCTTGGTACTTTCTACTGCACACCAACATATTAAAATATGAGAGGTTTTTGATGTAGAGCATTCCCTTGAACTTTTCTTTTATCGGGTCAGCATAATTAGAACATTTGAAATATCCTGAGTCAGTACTGGCTTGACAAGGGCATGTGAAGTGGAACAGAGCTATGTACATTTGTTAGACCTTAATTAAAGATATATGTCATTATCCTGGTAATGCTGTTTCAGCCTGAGCAGTGACTACTTCCCAGAAAAGTACTAACAGCACAGGGAGGCAACAACTCCTGCAGGTCTCTGCAGTAAAATATACAGAATAGGTAACCTTTGTAACTTTTAATGAAGAGCTTCGATCTTCTACAACCGCAACTGCACCGAGAGTTCTCATGATCTGTGAACCTCTTACTACTGCAAGCTGTTTTACTGGCCACAGTCTTGCAAAACAGCTAAAGGGGAATACGTAGGACCAAACTGGACTTGTAGAAAGACACCAGGACTATCAGGGCAAAAGAAAAAAAATATATATCTAGAATTAGGCCCAGTGCTGACAAACAGATACCAAAACACCAGTACCATACTGTACCATACTAGTGGTTGAGAAGTATGGGGTGGGCCATCTGGAAACCTCCATGTATCTGTCTGGAACAGTCCAACACTGGATACTATTGAAAAATATATAGAGTCCATTCTCCTTTCCTCTTCCTCCTTCCACCGAACAAACTGTCAAAAGACAAAGACCCATTGTAGAGAAAAAAAAAAAAAAAAAAAAAAAAGACCTAACAATATGTACAGATGGTAGATAACCTCTGGATAAAATGTTTCTCCCTGGCACCCATCTGAGTTTACTATAGCCAGAATAATGACAATGCTGAAGATATTGTAACTGCTGGAAAAACGTCAGAAGACTATGTGTGTGCACTTATGCACTTTGAGCTCACCACGCTTTTACAACTCCTTCCATCTAGTTAAATCAGTATACATGCTCTGTTTTGTCCAGAGGGCTCTACTGGGCCTGTGTCAAGCCGTAAGAAATTAAGAGGTTGTCTAGTAGAGGTGAGCATTTGCTTTCAGTATATGCCCTATGGTTGTTATCTGTTTAAAAAAATGCTGTTGTTGCCAGTTGGACTGTAATTTTAGTCCTTACTGGTAAATGAATTTTTCCTGTTCTAGTGGCCAGAGAAGATAATTTTTATGCCTATAGAATGTTTTGCTTTTTCCTACATTAAATTTGAGTGTTTTGTGAATGTTTATTTTGTCTGCCTTTTGGAGGCTTTTGTGTTCTCTGTGCTATTCTTATCTAGTCTCACTACATTATTATGGAGTAGTTAGACCAAGTAAAACAAAAGACTCAAACACCCAGCCAAAGTGGGCTATGTTTTTCAAAATACAACCACACAGAAATAGACTTAAAAGAACTAGGACTCTGGTGTTCCAGAGAGCCAGCTCCTTTTCCTGTTTTTTTCATTATTGTAGTGTATTACATCTATGAAAAGAAAAAATGGAGTCCCTGTACCAAAGTCAAACTGAGCTATAGCTCCAAAACTGGCAGATGCTATGCAGATGAAATCTTTCAAAAACTCTTCTAGAGGGTCAAATGCAAACACGCACAAAGAAAAATGAAAATACTGCTCTTTACTTCCCTAAGGAAGCAAATATTTTATAGTAAAATATCAATATAAACAAGGTCACAAACAAAGCATGTCTGCTGGTATACACTTTAAATTCACTGCTCAATTGTCTCATTTCTTTGCAGCTTTCGGCTTTAACAGAGCTACATGAAAAAGGAGGGACCAATGGCAGTTACTTGAATGATGTTGTACTGTAACTAGTGATTCAATATTTCACTTTATCCCACTAAACCCTAATGGATTTTTGCTTTGAGGACTGTAGCTATGTAATAAAGAAATAACAATATTAATCATATAGACTTAGTATTAGTCATGCCAGAATATTCTACTCCCTTCTATTAAAACTCAGTAGTACTGATGAGCAGTTTTAAAGATGAAATCTTAGTAAAATGACTAATATATCTACAGGTATCCTGAGAAATAGAAATGAAAATATAAATTAGGAAGACAAGCAACATGTCTTCCTGTTAACTTATTTTAAAAGTCTAATGTCATAGGGCTCGAATAAATTTGGCACAAAAAAAAATATTTAAACACTAAAAAAACCCCACAGCTAAAACCTTACTAGAAAAGCAACTGAATACATGTTCAGAATACTGCTCCAGGATATATCCAAATCCAAGGAGTTTCCACCAGACAGGAAAAATACAATAAACTATTTACACTTGCTATGTTCTTTTTCACTTGATGGACTCTTATTTCAAATCAATGCTGAAATATTTGACAGATTATTATTAGCTCCAAATTTCATGAGCAATAAGGACATTGTAAATACATCGTAACAGATGTTTTCATTAATTGCACCAGGGTAGCTAAGGTGACATTAGCACTTATTTTATTACCCAAGTCTCAAATAGAAAACAGTATCTGTACGGGAAAAGTAGTAACTTGTTCTCCTTTTACAAGGGAAATATTGGATTTCCAAAAAGTTTACATTTCAGAAGTTACAAATTGCAGATTGATTACAGTCTTCTCTTAGAAGTGCTGAGTATGCAGTTTGAATATTTAAAGTCGCCATTCAGTCTAGAAGGGAAAGGATTAAGTGGCTGTGCTATGAGTTATATAGCACAGGATCTCTGCCACATAATATGAGAAGGTGCTAACCCATATTTGCAGGTTGCTGTTATCACTATCACAGCACAATATTAATATAGGGATCCTTTTCTGTAACAGATTTCATATAATTCAAAGTGCTAAACCTGATAATAGTCTATGCCTCTATTTCACAGTTAAGGAAACAAAGATAACATAAAAACATAATTTACCAAAAGACATATCTGCAAAGTCAAGATGGAGTGAGATTGCAGATCATTTGGATCCCAGTCCTGTCTTACAAATACAATATGCTCGTTCTTCTGCTTAAAAACATTTATGAAAAGCATTACCAAAACTCTGCATAATGGGATTTAAAAATAAGCTTGCATGAAACCACAGTTTTAAAACAAAGAATCAGAGTAAGAATTTCATCAGCTATACAACTGTAGTTAAGCAGCTCCAGTCCCTAGCTGTCCGTTTCAGACAACATATAACTCATGGAGAGTAGCACAGCTACAGCCTTGCTATGAGTACAGAGAAAAAGGAGATGCAAAAGATACAATGCAGTGCATGTGGACAGCCCATGTCAGGTCATTCTGATGAAAAAGCTGTGCAAAACACTGCTGGTGGCTGAACTGAATCACGGTGCTACATATTGTAGCTAGCTCTATAGGAAAGCCACTAAAATCTAAGTATCTGTGCTGACTTGATATCTAATTCTACATGATCTTTGCCTGTTGCCTTTCAAGGAGTGCACTACGGTCGCCGTAACTGAATTACAAACACACTATCATTTCTCATTAGAAACATTCCCTGAAATTTCCCCAAGTACAAGAAAGAAAGTTATTTCATATCCATATTCCTTCAGTTCTATTTTTATTTCCCAAGAGAAATTTCTCTAGCTTTAGGTCCACCAAAAGTGTCCATATGTGCCACAAGAACAAGCATTACATTTGTAATTGCCTGACTATTTTTCGTTTATGTTTGAATAAGAAATGGAGGTACAGGCTATTGATACATTCTTTCCCAGACTACACATATATAAGTTTCCAGCCTTATGAATAATCATATCCACTGTGAGCCCTTAAAAATCCGGGTGTGTGCAATGGCAAGTTATGCACCGTTGGACCAGACAGAAGCCTAATCTCATAGATCTGTTTATGCACAATCTTAATTTCAGCCTTTAAAAAAATCTTGTCAGTCAAAGAAAAGTCTACTGGAAAAGGAATAATTAATAAATCCAGACTAGAAAGAGTAAAAACTCATGTAAATTCTCAGATATAATGGACTCTCCTTACGTCTACATTCAAGTTCACATTGCATTTTGAAGTCAAACTGACAGTATGATGTTGAGAGATTTTTTTTAAGACAAGTGCTAGATTTTTTTTTTTTAATCTCAACTTCCTCCCTTACTGATACTTCACCACAGAGAGCATGTGTTTATTTTACCATAGGAGAGGACTAAGATGTTATGCTGTACTCAGATGGGATTCTTTACAACCCAAGACAGACAGCAAGCTGACATTCAGACTTCGATGGAATCTCATGTGCTTTCATGGTATGAATAACATTCTCACCTTCTTCAGTAATGCTGGGTGAAATACCAGGGCCAACTACTCATCAGTCAAATACAATAGGCTGTAGAGATTATGCCACAGGTCTTTTCATTGCAGAGCAATGAAGATATGACATATGCTTAAAATGTTTCTGCAAGTAGCGGAAAGTTTTGGATCTAGAAAAAGAATGAACACTCCTATGATGCACACAGCAGATACAAGTCTCAATTTTCTGTGGGCATCTTCAGCTTTACACACTGAGAAAAATTCCCCACTGGTTTACAATGAATATTTTCTAAGACATAAAGACAACCCAAACCACTAATATATTCTCACATAATATGATACCTGCTAAGTCTTAATTGCTTACAGAAAATATGAGAAAGAAACAAAGCTCCAAGCTCATGTACCTTGCACAGCCATTTGAAAAGTACCTAGATGCAATAAGGATTGAAAATTAAGTTTCCACCACTGTTTGACTCCCTGCTGTGAGCAACTATGCTCCACACACTTTCTATTTTCTCTATTAACTTGAGATTAGAGCTATAGAGCCTGTATTTGATAAAAACCCTGCAAGAGAGAAGTGCTAGAATGACTCAAAATGCAAGGGGCATAGTAAAAACAAAATCCCACCTATCACTCCTGCTGGTAGACCAGTTGATGCACTTGCCCTTTACCCACAGATTACTGTACAATGCATAACAATATCTATCACTACTATGGCACGCTTTACAACAAATTTACTCCACAAATATACAACATATTATAGTGAAAGCTTCTAAAAAAATAGATATTGAAGTTTATTTACTTTGGGGTTTATATTTATTTTATCCTTTATATAACTCCTCTGCATATTTTAGTTTATAAAATGTCTTATGGACATTTCCTTTTATTTAAATATTGCTCAATATTTACTATCAATTCTGAAGCATTATTCCTAGGATAAATAGTTAAAATTCATGTGTTTCTTGAACTCCTAAAGCACTTGCACATACACAAATGCACATTCAAAAATGGTAGGACATATTTCTTCTATTCAGAGAATTATCTGTAAGGAATCTGAGAAACAGCTTATGTTAGACAAAACAAGGTATGAAACAAATTTAACATGATGACACTTCCTACTCTATGTCAATCTGCACCTCTAGGCTTTTCAAAATCTTTTTTATTCCATGCAAGTGTATAAACTTGATCATAAATAGCCAACAGATTTATGTATAATTATAATGATTAAGAGATTATCTGAGAAAAAAAAAAAGACAAAGAATTCCTAGTGTTCTTACCAGTGTTGCATATGCATTTTAATATTACTTCTAATATCTTTTTTCTGATGTCTTGAAATTCTAAGAGCCTATTTACCATATTAAAGCGTATTAAACCAAATGGCTGTGATAAGCTTATAAAAGATTAAAATCTGATCACTGTTGCACAGCCAAATCTTAAAAGTATTATAAATACAGCTATTACCCTGATTATCATGAAGGTGGTATGACAAAGATCCTAAAGAATGAAGCATGATTTGCAGCACAGATTTCCAACAAAACCAGTGCACAAAAGCAGTCTGAGGAATAGTGCACTGATCTGATTGTTCAGTCTGCCCTGACCTAATCATTAGAACTTAATCTCTATCTTGCTTTCTATACCTGAATGGCACACATTCAGGGATCTGTCATATAACAGAATGCTGTAGGAAATGCAGAGCTTCTTTGAACTGGCAAAGTAAATTTTAGAAAAGTAAACTTTCAAATATAACATCACTACATTATTTTAATAATAAAGGTACAGATTCTATGAAGATACACAGGATTTGAAGATAATTTCTTCGGTAACCTTCTAATTTCTGACAAATACAGGGTTTCTGACTTTTGAAAGTACTTGAGTCAAAAAGTCAAATATAACAAAAGCAGATGATATGTTTAGTAAAACTGACTTACCAAGAGAACCAGCTTATTACTGAGCTCTCAAATAAATATTCGTGGCTGCTCTAGAAGGAATTGCCTTAATACACTGTTATTTTAAACCCAAACTGATGACAGCTTAACTGAAGAAGGAGAGCACCCTCATAAGTAACAGCCAGCAAATGAAAGGCAGACGAGTAGTTTTGTTTCAATTTTTAAATAGGATTAAACTCAACCAACCAAAGAACACATCTCCAACATAGAGCAAATTACAGCTTTTGAAATTAAAATGACCTCACACAGCTAGAAAGGTGCTCACACTGCTGAAATTTGATAGCTATAATTCAGAAGAAGAAATGTTGGAATATGTACAGCTAAAATCTGCATAATAATCATCTTTAATGTAGAAAAACCTATCTGAAAACAGCAATTACAACAAATTTATGATGAGGAGATTGCACTAAGATCTTAGTTGCTTGTGATGCTAGACAGTACAGTCATATATAATAATAATAATACTACAACTGATACCAGTGCATTGCCATCAGTGTACACTATCATCTCAATAACTATAAAAGACAAAAAGTAGACTAAAAAACAGAAAAGCTCACCACTTCTTCATGCCTGCATTTTCTCACATTAATTCCATTAATCTGTTATTAAAAAGATAAAGAAAAGACTTACTCTACATTTCATAAGTATAGATTTCATTTCACTTTTCTATATAAAGAAAAGAACTTGCCATTTTACTCACCTGTAGAATTGCATCTCCTATAAAGAGCAAACCTGAAAGTTCCGCTGAAAACAGAAAGCATATTTTTCACTCAATTTGTACAAAACATCTTACATTTTGTGTATGTATTCCTATTTAATGTTTTACATAATCTTTTAAAAAATTAATAAAAAACCCCAAAGAAAACTCCAACATACAAACTTCTAAATAATTTGGATTTATTTTTAATTTTTTTTAAATCTCAAAATACTGACATATCAATGCTACAATGAAGGAGACTACCCAGCCCAAGTACAAGACTATGAAACAACTTCCATCAGCCACTGGCACCTATAAGGCCGTTATGGTGAGGTCTGGCATCATTTTCTGAATAGAAAATGACTGCAGGACTAGGTCCTATTTGCCTGGGAGGGATTGTTTCTTACAAACGCTGTGGAAAAAGCAACATGGAACCTCCAGAGCTACTTATGAATAACAAATTTTACTTGTAAGCTTCTACCAGAGATACTGTAGAACCTGTATCTTTGTGAAACTCAGTGGAGTATTTATGCTGAATAACAATAAAGGCTGAAGAGCTAGACAATGAGCATATCATACAAAATCACCAGTCACACTGAATTTGATTTTTAAAACAAAGCTAGGTCCTATAAAGCACAAGGAAATTTACAAAATCTAACTCTACAGTTGCAAGTTTTAAATATTATGTTGTGTTACAGAGCTACCTCATGTAACCATACTTTATAAATACATAAGAAATATAACAAAGATCACTTAAGTGTCTATAATGAAGAAATAAATAATCCCTAACAGGAGATCATGTTCTGTGGCATTATTTATCTATAGTATTCCAAAATATCACAGAAGACACTGTCTAGAAAAGACTAGAATTGGACTCAATCCAGAAACTTTATTATTTACATGAGTTGTAGACCTAGAATCAATATTAATATAAATTGCGATATGCAAGTGTGGGCTTGAAGGACTGGTCTTATCAGCTAGATGTAACAAAGGGTGCTTAAATTATTGGAGGACAGACATTCTGATTTATTTTTCCTTTTTTTTTTAATTAACTAAATGCATATCCCAATATTCATCTTCAGACCTTAGGTTTGCATGTACCAACTCTTCATATACGACCTAATGTGCTAGCCTACACACCTTCTGTACATCACTGGTTTTAAGAATTCCATCAAGTGTTACATTTTTGCTTAGAGGTCCAAAGAAAACAGCTGAAGACAAGGGGGAGGAGTGTAGAACTGAGACTGCGGAGTTTTGAGGTACAGGCTCTAGGTCAAACAGCATTTTCTGTATCAAAGATCCCTAGTACAGACACATGGAATGATACTTTATACACCACGAGACAATCCTCTCCTATGCAAGAGACGTCCCTCAAAACTAGCTCTCTAAAAATCAGCAGTATTTTTATAGAAAGCAGTAATGGAGATTATATCTCAGCTAGATATTGAGGTTAGAAATAATGCATCAGCTACTGCAGAAAAAAAATAACTACAAAAATAAAACAGCGTGCACTTTTGTGTGCTCAATTAAACTGAAGTCTATCTTTCTTATTTTTCCTGCAGTGCTTAATAGCATTTTAATAGCTAGTGTAGGCAATATATGCCACATTATTATGTATTACATACTTAAGTGTATACTGAAAAGAATGGAATCACAAGTTTAACTTCTTAAGGTTAACCTTATTGCCTTCCTCAGGGGCTCATTCCATGCTTCACTATAACCTCCCTACATACAACTTTCACTTCTACCTTTTAGGGCTGGCTTTCAGTTCTCAATAGGCTGATTCCCCTACACCTCCCTTGATGTGTGTGGGCAAATATGAGGGTGTTTCGTTGTTCTGGGTTTTTTATGCTGCCACATTTTAATTGTGCAGAAGCAACTTCCTAGAATTATTATATTACAGATGGAGGGAAATGCTTCCAAGTTTACATTTCTGACCTTACACAAGTGTACACAAATATACACAAACATAATGGAGATATTAAACACACCATGCTAGCACTGATTCACAACTTTCATCTCTCAGCACTGTGCCAACATGAACTGTTTAATCATTATTCATATTCCTAGTACATATTACATCATTCCAATAATTTCAGAACATCGCCAGCTAAGAACAATACAGAGATTCAGCACGAGCTCTGCTTCTGTTAAAAGTAAGTGTGGTTAAGACCTTACGCAGTACCAGTTTTGCTATGCACAAGTTGCTGCAAAAGTTTACACAGCACAGCATCTAATGCTGAAATAACACAGTGGTATTATCAAGGTTCTGCAATTATCCACCTCTGAGTACTATCCTACTATGCTGTGTAACAAGACATGCATTCTCTTCTTGTGTTACCATGATTTAATGGCCAAACATTTGACTTGCTACAGTTTCCTGGCAATAATCATTTGGAAATAAAAGCCACAAAAGCATTAACTTTTGTTAAACATCTTAATTCTCTAAATACCTTCCTATATCTTTCCCTAAAATTAATGTCTTACAAGAAATTTTCTTTTTAAAAATCATGTTGAAGACTCTTTAGAAAATATTCCAGATATAAATTCTGTGCAGTTCTGAGGAAGAGAGAGACCACAATGACATGAAGAGAGAAATGAAAAACCAATAGGGTTTTTTTAACATTTCCTGGAGAATCTCAAGACTTAACACACCTTGCAAAAAACCCAATGTACAAATCAGACACCCACCTCTTTGTTCTTTGGAAATCTTAGAAATGACCACTGGAATATTATGTTCTGCTCCACCCTGAAAACAGAATAAATGGCAATTTCATCAGTCATTAGAAATACTGTTTTGCTTAAAAGTATATTTTATCCTTTCCCTAACTGTCATTTCCAGAAAGACAGAAAATAACGCCCATTCTGCCTTCCTTTTTTTTTAAATAAATATTTCATTGGGATTAATTCCTTATTGACTATGAAAGAAGTTCTCAGTTGCCATCGTCAGCTCAGGAAGTGAATTGAATGCTGTTCAAAACTCTACAAGACTTGAAGAAAAAGAACATCAGTTTCTGTGAATTCTGGAGAGCTTAAGATATGAAACTGTGTCCTGCAAAAGCAAAACGGCCATCAGACTACAATGGCAGCCACACTATGACCACTTGTTTTTCATGCTGGCAAGAAACAGGTAAACAGAAGCCCAAGAAAAGCAAGTTTGGAGTTTTCATCTAAAAGCAGCTTTTATTTGTTTCTGTCTCTGTCACACAAGCACAAAGAGTGAGCAAAGCAAAGGGGTAAGTAAAAAGGAACAGAAAAAGAAATATTAAGAATTGGAACAGTAGGTGTTCAATAAATGTGGGGAAATAAAGGAAAGCTGGATGGTAATTCAACAGTTTGATAACAGTTCAATGCTGTAGCTTCATTCAATTTATCCTGCTGGGACTGGAAATGTTCATGGTGCTTAAGAATAAAGTACTAACAAGAAACCTTGAATAAAATGGAAAGTCAAAGGAAGAGAAAATCAAATATACACAGAGAGACAATTATTTTTTCCTCTGTAGAGATCCTCAAAGTGTAAGCCTGAATGCAACATGTACAAATTCAGATCATCAAAAAAGTCACTCTGCCACACTGTTAAGTTGCTTAGGAATCCTGGTTAAGGGTTTGCTTACTCTTCTCTGCAGCAGACAGATTTTTCTTTGGAAGCGACCTCTTTCTTAGCTCTAGGTATCCAGTGTTGAGGTATGGAGAGGACTGATATAGGTATTCTCATGGTGTAATGAACAGCAGATATCCATTCTCCATGTAATAACCGATTGTTTGAACCTGAACAGACTCCTGCACTCAACAGCTATTTCTGCTATGGAATAAAGATTAATTTCCTGTGAAACTGTAGAATTTTAAATAGGATTAAAGTTTCTTCTGCTAGTGGCTGTCAATGCAAGTGGTTCTAAAAACACTGAGTTAATACTTGTAGCATGGACTGAATATTCAGTCCACAAAGACCATGAAGCTATCTTCATCTCAGTCATGCTTAAAAATGTATTCAGATTAAATAAACTGTAGCATTAGAACTTGTTGGATATCATTCAAAGATTCTCACTAGAGGAACAGCAACAGTAAAACTTGGCTTTACTTAATTAGTTCAAGCTCACTAAATTTATAAAGACTTAACCTACAACTGTCTAGATTCTTCCTTAGCCACACGCACATTTAATTGCTTCCAAATTTTTCAAACAGAAAAAATAATTGTGTCAGTTCCCTTCCTAAACCTCCCATGTTACACGGAGATTGCACTGTCCAGGATACTTGAAGCTCAGTGAAGGAGTGTAAGGTTTAAATGTCAGCATAGCTAACGTAGGTCTTTTTTCCTCAGTAAAATGTCCTCCCTCCCTCCTTAGACTCAGCTCTCCACTAAAGAGGGAAATTACTGTTATTACTATGCCAGCCACAAAATGATTATTCCTCTCTCTCACTCAATGTCCATTTACATTGCTGATTTGAAGCAGCATTCTGTAATGTTCTACTGAACAAAATTATCTCCTCTCAATGCATCCCAATCTGGCCAGTACAAAAGATTCCTTTTGAATTAGTCATAGGAGGTGTTGCCTGCCATTCTAACAAAAAAAATGGAAAGAGAAAATAGTTTACTACCTATCTATACCCAGTTATCATTAGCAATTTGCAGCAAGCTAAAAAAGCTATAAATATTCTGCATCATCTTGTTGAATACCACTTCAGATTAACACTGCAGCCTTGCACCCTGCATCTTCCATATGTGATTCTCTCTCCTACAGAAGAAAAAGTGTATGAATGTCTAAATTCTGGGTTTACAGGTTCAGGAGATACTCTACTGAAAAAACTACTGGGAAAAGAAGCTGCTTTTCCACTGTTTTAATGTTTCCCTCCCTCTAGTGTGGACATGGAGTTAAAACCTCAGCCCAGAGGAGGGAAGAAAAGTATGTAAAGCGATGGTGCTGAAGTCTGCTCAGATCTCTGGCAGAGTCACGCAAATTTTGTCATTTTTCCTTAAGCCGACAAGGATGAGCCTGGACTACAGGTACTGCCCACCTGTGAAGGTGGTCCTGCTGGAAGAGAAAGAGAATGCTGTAAGGACAGGCAGCTGTTTGAAGCCCACTGTCCCAGAGGTTGGCCACTGGGAGGTCATCTACACCTCCTTTCAAAGTGTCACATAATACAGTTCAAATTTTTTTTTTTCCTTGTCCCAATTTATATGTATAAAGGTGGATTTTTTTCCTGAAGATTTAGTCAGATGAAAAATAAGGCAATTGAAACTAGTAAATTTTATTGACAAATGCTCTTTGAATTTGGCTCCAAGCATAATGACAAAATTACTGCTTTGTTTTTCTAAGCACTCTTAGTCTAGAAAATACCAGACCAATTGTTGGACTCGAGCATCCTCAGACTTAGATGATGTTAGACATTTTTATTTCATATTAAAAGGCAACATTTATTCTGCTAGTGAAAACGGGCCTGTTTGTTTTAGCTTTAAGCTCTAGTGGCACAATATGGTTCATGTCTATGAGGATAAACTATCTTCCTAAAGGAAAAAGGGTGACTTTATCCAGGTTGCTTACTGGAAGGAATCCAAGTAAAGCTCTGAACTGCATTCACAGACTGTCTTAGAGAACTCCTGTGCCAGGAATCATGCTAGCTATTAAACAATAAGGACAATAATGTGCCAGTATTAATTAGCAATTTTAAACTTTTCAATAGAATAGCATAGCTGGAACCAACATGCCACTTCCAAAATGCATTCAACACCAACTTCCGCAGGTACAAAAGCTGTTAAAAAATGAAAAGATAATTTTTCAAACAAAAAGTTAGATGATTCATCTGTTAATTAATGCTTTCTAGCCTTTTTAGTTTATTTTTTCATTGTTTCAATTTAAAACAGAGAAAATGTGTTAACAGAAAATACCACAGAATGAATGAAGGAGAAGAGAATCATCTATGTAGGTACGTACGTGTGAGCAGGACAGGCACAGAAGCTCGCTTTAGAGATTTTTTTAATCAAGTCGGATTTTTCCAACTCAAACCAAATCTCAGCCAATCTGCAATGCTCTTCGTCATTTAATAAGAATGATCAAAACAGAGGCAGAAAAATGGCACTGTACAGAATCCTGGTAGCCAGGAGTAATACTGTAACTGCAAACCTTAGTTTATTTAATGAACTATCAATTCTATTGCCGCATGAACACTACACTCCAATTATTGAGAAACACGATGTTCTTTCAGAAGTCATACACTTAACAGCTTCTTGTGTCAAATCCCTGTGTCTCAAACTTGTCACAGATGTGATAGATGACTGAAACACTACACTACACTTACCAATTTCTACATCTAACTCCACGGTTATTCTTTCATATACAGAGGTTTATTACTGTGGGTTCTAAAGGAGCTTCAGAAATAACAACAGTCCCTTCTGAAGAGTGAAAAGCAGATTAGTTCTGCTTCAGATTCAATCACACTTTTATCATTAACTTCAGTAAAATGAAGAACAGCCAAACTGAAAATGTGTTTATTTTGTTCTTTCAAACCTTCAAAGAGTGAATTATAAGCAATTTTCTAAAGGACTTAAGTTTGGATCTTGTGTTTTAAAAAAAAAATAAATTTCCATCTCACAAGAAAGAGTTATCTGAATCTCAGATTTTTACAAATATAGTTGGAGAACCCAGGTTATAATACAGAAGAAGAGTGTTCCCCTCACAAACAAGTCACCAAAACATAACTAGACAGTTTCATTTTGGAATTATTAACATTTTCAGCTTCTGCTTTTCAGGAAAATAAAAAATACGTCCAAGGTTCCAGAATACTTAAGGTGGGATAAGACACTTCTGAAATTTATGCAAGAGAAAGTTAAAAGGTGATTTGATCATGTGATATTTCCAATAGCAAATGAGTGGTTAAGTTAGCAGAAAAAAAGTCATGATAATGGCCTAAAGTTGAACGTCAAAACCAGATAAATTCATATCAAAGCACAAGCAAAAATGTTATAAGCGAGGGTCATTAATCCCTGTACTGCTATAACACACACCTCCGATAAACTGCATCCTCAGATACACACCACTGCCACAAAGTAAATCTTGAGATAACTCTCATCTTTAAATAATCTCAGAACTGCATGGCAACAGGAACTAACGTAGTCGGGGGGTGGGGGGTGGGGGGAGTGTTACTGGAACAAGGAGGAAAGGCCTTAGGCCTCGTTCCTACAGGGTGGCTTCTAGGCCTCTATTTCAAGGCACTACTACAAAGTAATTTCTATTTAAAATTAACAATAAATAGAAGTCCTTTATTAAGGTTTGTGAATCTTCCAAAATAAAACGACAAACTGCCGTGCATCTGCATGAGTACCATGATTGAGCAGTCTTTTAAATCACTTTTCAGACTATTAGGAACTGATGCTGACATTTCATGGCATACCAAAAAAGTTCATTTTGGTGAGTTCTCATAAAGTTTGCCTACAATGCTGAGAAACACCTTAAGTTCCAATTTGAAGTTGTTTCTTACTACTAGCTTAAAATGATACAAACACATTATATTATTTGGTTTAGATTGTGTTGGCTATTCAACTGCTTACCTGCTTGTCTTTTGCAGAATGAAGGATTACTAATAAAGGTATCTAGCAAAAGAAGCCCCATATTCATAGATTTTAAAAAGAAATAAATTTAAAAAAACAACCCATACTGCTTGATAGACTTCAACAAAATATCCCATCACCATTTTCATTATATCATCTACAACATGTAACTAAGTTTGAGTTTGCTTTGTTGAAAGAGATCTCTTTTCTATTTCATGACATCTGTTGAAGAGATTCCATCACCTGATCATTAGCTATTCCAAAAATTAAGAAGAAATAATCTATTCACACCTGAATGTATGCAGCTTCATCTTTCCAATATTTTGATCAAAATTATTCTAAGTATATATGCAATAAATAAACATAGAAAATGATAAAAAAATAATTTAAAGCCTTTATTTGTAAATTCTATTGCAATTGCTTCTAATACACTTGATAACAATTTTTAATTGATATTTTTCCTACTGAAACAGGTTCCTATTAAAAAAAAATAAAATAAACAATACAAATAAATTCCCTTCTAGGCTGAATTCATAATCTGGTTTGGCATTTTTAAACACTTCTGTAGCTTCCAAGAATTTTTTTCAGAACAATGAATATCTTGCTCTAAAACTTTAAGAATAACTTGTCATTTTACATTCACTATTTAATTTATATTTTTTCAGTGTTATTTTATTTTATACAATGTATCTGATAATTAGATAATGTAATCTTGAGCTTGTCAGCAATTTTAATTCTAAAAGATAACCCACTGCAATGTATAAGTAAAAAAAACCCCTCAATTTTAGTGGATCTTGATGCGATTACCTCTCCAAACAACCAAAGTCCTTACTGGAACTATTTTTTAGTACCACCTAAATAAAACCTCATTCACCCATATACTTGATTTTATGCTGACACACATTACCTCATTATTATTCAGTGAATTGTAACCCATAATGATACTGAAGGAAAGTAACCTGTGTGCTGTTGACTATATTAATGAGAAACTTTGACCACAAAATAGCAATTAGTTTTCCTTGAATAGAGGTCTTCAGTGGGTCAACAAGATAACAGTAAGTGTACCAAGACATATTTTAAGTAGTAGTATTTCTATTCAGCAATATTCTTATCAATGACAATGCAAATGCACATTAATCCCTCTTCTGAGTCACTTTGTGTAAGGTCAGTACTAGCAGATGTTCACAGGAAAGTCTATACTTTCACTTTATATGCATAATTTAAGCCTCTCTGCATTCACATGAAATACACTTCACTTTTTCCATTGCTATCTTGAGACTGAGGACTGCTGTGTTCAGAAGACAAAATTAATTCTCTGTTGTCTACAACTAAATTCAAAGGTAAGGTTTTCAAAATCACAGATTATTATGACAAAGATGATTAACCCTTCCCCCCTCTCCTCATCCCTCCCTCCAAAAGCATCACCTACATATACATACGTTCTTAATTCTTAACTGAAGAAAGGAAAAATAGGATAACATGATAAATTGCTGCCTCTGCTTGATTTACAACAAAATAAACTATATCAGAAAGCAACATAACAGTTTCTGTCCTACCAATGAATTGCAGTGAATTAATGTGATAACCTTTGTAGGAGAAATGATGATGAATTTATTGGCTGTTCCATGTGCCTGCCACAGTAGTTTAGCATTCATTAATAACTGCTTAAATTAGAGTGCTTTTGAACAAAAGTACAGTATGTGCAGTTGCAAACACTTTTCAACTCTCCTATCGAGCCTTATTACAGAGATGGTCAGCTTGAATCTTAAGGGAATGATCTTTCCATGGCAGCGTAGTTGCTGGTTGCCTACTTACTGTGACAGGATCTAACATCCTAGGGTAGTTTCTCCTCTCTTGTTTCTAGGCCTTTAAAAAATACCTTTTCATTGTTAAAAGTAACATTAACTATATATAAAGACACTTTTTGTGTACTATGAAATAATAGACAAAAAAATAATCTTACCTTTATACTTAATCCAAATCCACCCACAGTCTGTCTTCTAATTGTTACTGTTCTTTCCTGGAAAAGAAAGAAATTAAATTTTTGTTAGATTTAATGTTTTCTGCCATAGCTTGTTCATACTTCAGTAAATTGTTTCTGTTCTGCCATCCTACATTATTATTTCTTATTTTAATGAACTTGTGAGTTTCTGAATGCAAAAAACCCATGAAACTTATGTTGCAGAAGAAAAAGACAAAGTCTGGAAGAAAAGCAGAGGTCCTGTCGCAGACAAAAATTCATTTGTTCAGTTCATACCATAACAACAAGCACTGCAATTCAGTAAGAACAGAACTGTAGAATTTACCCGTGCACAACACAGGCATTTCAGAGGTTTTCACCTCAACTAGTCCTAAACTGGTCCTATATGCAGACTGAACACTACATAGTGAAGTACATAAGCTGCACTGCTGTAGCACATTTTCCAATTTAGTTTCATCAAAAAGGAATACAGCTTGTGTACTCCAAGACCACTCAGTGATGTGAACCAAAGCGTAAGTGCACAATCCAGAAATTAATTTGAAAGCACAGTCCTGATTCAAATTAAGAATCTAATATAACCATAATCACTGCTGATCTCAAAGCTATGGTTTAAAAATCATAACCAATTATTTAAAGGCTGTTGTGACAGACAGAATTATTTAAAGCAGCCCACTGTTCTTCCTTTTATTGCTTGTCTTAAAATTTGTTCTATAAAAACTGTAGGCCAGTATATGCCTTAGATGTGAACATTTACAAAAAAGATCTTCTGATTTTTGGTCTGTAGTTTGTTTTGTTGTTTTTTTTTTTCCCTATTCTCACTCGGTGATTTATTCCCAAAAATCATTTATAATTAGTCAATTTGGTTAGCAGTAAAATAAATCTTAGTAGCAGGTATACTATGTGTCCAGATACAAATATATAGAACATACAGATTTTTTTAATGCCCTCTACATGTGGTCTAGTTCTTATACTAATTTCATTATATATATTGCATGCCATAAATCTGCATATATAATTTATCTATATATGTTCATCTATCTCACCACAATCAGCATAGATTGACAGAGGGAGTCAGAGTCTCATCAGAAATATATCAGTAACAGAGAGGATAAAATATCTACAGAGCTATTCTTCCCTCCTTACTTCACATACAGAAAAAAAGAGAAAGGATGTAGAGCTACCACATAAGAGTTCTAGCAAACTGATATTGCTGAATTTTAGGGAAAATCTGGTTGCTTTCTTTCTTTTTCTCATTTGTGACAAACACAAATTTTGTAACTTCAGAAAGAGCCAGCATAAACTATTTCAATGTTTTGGATGTCAAGACTTTAAATGTTTAATCTAAAAAAAAAAATAAATCAGAGAGTTATCTAATTTTACTGTTTAACAGCCAAGAATTTAAATATATTTGTTTTAAATGCATGAACAAATATACTCTTAGCATGGTAATAGAGAAATATATGGCTATACTGTTTTATCCACGTGCCTCTGCACTGTTCAGAGGGACCAGAAAAGCCTTCTCCACCCTCAACTCACAGCTTCTAGGAAGGAACTTGCACAATGAAGTTCCCAGAAACTGGGTTCAGTCCACAAAGTTAATTCACTCCAGGCCATAAACTGTACTTCAAAGACCTTTTGTCCTCCAGGAGGTTTCAGCTGCAGGCAATGCTGCAGATAATATATTCAGGATAAACCAATAGAAGTCACAGTCTGATGCATGATCTAAGCTGAGTTTACAAACACAAATATGAAACACTGAGCTGTGGCTCCACTGGAGCTGTATTTTGCCTGCTAATTCCATATAATTTCCAGCTCCAGCTTGTGTGGAACATCTGGTTAAGAACAGAAGCTTGACCTGTACACTCTAGTTAATATACTCCATTTTTTTTGTTATACAGGCTCAAATTGTATACAAAATATTTGTGTTACCTTAGAATGATGTTAAAAAAAAAAATCAACCTTTTAGTAAACTACTTTAAAGTATTACATTAACTATGAATAAAGAATATAATACTTTACAATTATATTTCAAATGAAGTAGCATGCTCAGTGAAAAACATAAATCTTCATCGAAATCTGTCATTCAAGGTATATTAGTAGTCACTGCAAAGTTTAAATAGTGGCATTAAAATATATTGTAAGCAGGAACTATGGTCTTAAAAAGCCTACTAGAAAACTGTCCTGAAAAGTAAGTCTGTAGTTACCTTTCTTAGCAACCACACAAACAAAAATATAAGAGACAATAAAATGCTCTTTCTGGTTTTCACTCCAGCAGAGTCAAGTCAGTCCTGAAAACACCTGATTTGGCATATTTTGTGAGTTAACCAGTGTTATCTGACAGGAAAACAGGAACATTTTACACTTACTTTTTAAGAGAAAGCAGTGCATGCTTCAGAAATATTTTGCCAGCATTACTAGCACATTACTAAGTAGACAAAGCTGTGCAACAGTAATCAAAAGGAACAGAAAAATTTCAAGCAATTGTAATTTTCCAGCATAATATTATTTCTCAGATGTTTTGCCTGGTATTTTTTTCCTTCTCTATCTCTATTGAGAGTAGATATTAAATATTTCAGGTCTGTACTGTTACTGAACTGAATTGAACTTTAGAAACATACTACAAACCAGATCCACTCCAGTGATGTGTCATGTGTAATGATGGTATTGCACTGTATTTAATCTAGGCTAACATACTTCTCAGTCTTACCATAAAGAAATACTACTTCAGTGTATGTTAAATGTAAAGCCTTACATATTCTTCAGAGAAACCATGCAAATAATCAATAAGCTTCAAAAATATAAATCAAAATTACAAACCACTTATATATTTCACTAGCAAACCATCAATAATCCTGTAGTCTGTGATTGTAAACCTCAAAAAATAAATAATTCAGTGAAACAGCTTTTTCAGACCTGTCAGAAGCATCATACATTTCACACACCAGAATTTTGGCTTAGGATCAGACCTCAGCTCTGATCAGCCTCTCTTTTTTAACCATAAGCTTAGGAGAAGAATGCTAGGATTCATCTAACCACATCTAAAACTGAGCAGTTCATCAAGGAAGGAATTGTTCCTGTAAAGAAAAAATAAATACATTCAGTCCAGGTGAGTCAAAACACATGCCCAAGTTAGGTGGTGATAATCTTCATCTTCTATGTCCTGTATTGACTATAGAGCCACAACATGAGAGTTAACTTTGGAAAGATGAATCCCTCCCTTTAAAGCTGAAAAGTAACTTGAGCAAGTATTTTGATGATATATACCAGCTTTGAAATGTTTTGTCAGAAAAAGCTTTCATCGGAATAAGTTTTTCTTCGTGACCTGCATGTGACTTTTTGTTTGTGACTTGCAAAAAACCCAAATGAAGCTTCATTTTCAGTTTCATTTTTGACCAAGGTGAACTCGATAAATAGACCTTGTCTGAAAACCACTAGATTTTAATGTAAAATTTTAATATAATTATTAATACAATAAAGAAGTTTGACCAGCAAACTGAAGCAAATTATTTTGTTCTGATGCCTTAAATTAGAATTTCAAATGAACAATAATAGAATCATAGAACTGTCTGGGTTGGAAGGGACCTCTAGAGGTCATCTAGTCCAAACCCCTGCTGAGAGCAGGGACATCATAGGAAAACATTTTCCACTGGTCTAATATCTTTAAGTTCTTAAAATACTTTACAACTACCAATTAATAAAATATGGACACGTATTTTGTACCACTGAAGTGCTCTAAGTATCCTCATTGACCAATTATGCTGTTCCAGGTTATAGACAGTGCTGCTCCATTGATTCCAATTATCTGCTTATAATAAAATCTAACTAAAAATCTACATCAGCTGTAAATTTGTCTATCAATGTTTTAGTTACACTTTCCCCTCTATTTGCACTGGGTAGTATCCCACGATTGAATTGTAATAGTTTTGAAAATTCCAAAAGGAACTTCATTTCCAAGTTTACAAAATAAAACTCAATTCTGATTAAAAGCTACTTAGTTCCATGCCAAGACTACACAAAATGTCTTGTGAGCTTGTAATTCCATTATCACATTTGTTATCTATATTATATGAAACAAAGTTACAACTCCTAGGATCCTTAAATGCAAGAATCAGAGCAGTGTTTTAAAGTTGCTTCCTGGAAGAGAACAAAAGTAGTTATCATTTTATTGAAAAACTCAAAGCTGCTGCCAAGCTGTCACCATCTTCCATGCCTCTAACTCAGAAAGTTCCTCATCCACACATATGTTCATTGACTGGAAAGGAGAGCTAAGAGTTTTGCCAAAAAAAAAAAATCTCCCTCAGAGCTATGCAGTGAAACAGAAACAATGTTTTTTAGGCTTTCATTAAAGAGGTATTATAATTTCTCCTTAAAAACCTTATGATCATCTTAAGATCACAGACATCATCTTAAATGAGATTAGAAGTGAAGAATGACCATGTGAGCACACAGCAACAGTAAACAGCTAGAAAAAAACCAACAGAAGCTTATGTAATCATTATCTACCTACATTTAGTCAAGAATTAATGCTATTTTTAACAGCTAAATCTTAGGGCACTGTAAAGTTTAAAATATTTCATACTAACTGGTAAGTGATGTAAAAGAAAGCATATAATTGCTTAACTGACTCTTAACAATGACAACTAATTAGTAATACTTTAAAATTATTTATTCTGACCTATAAACCAGTAATCTAATTTGATTTAATAACATCTTTATGAAAGTAGCCAAATAATAGCTGAATAAAAGGACAAAGAAATTTCAAAACTCTTCATAAAACTGAGTTAACAGCATGTGAAACTTAAATATTCCATTACTCGACCTTTTTACTTGAATATATATATTTCATTTTCAGTTTGGGATGCTGGTATGTCTGGTTATTCATCTTACAAAAGTAAAGGTATGAAGAATTAATTTGTCTAAGTCCAGACAGAAAACAAAACCTCTCTTCACAGTGGAGCAATAGTGGAAAAAGCTGAACGGGTACAGAATGAAGCGGGAGGTAGAAAGAGGAATAGACAAGGAGAGGAATCTACAAAAGCACAGTGACATGGGAATATGTAGAGGAGAAAAAGGAGGAAAATGTTAGATTTTTTTTTTTTTTACATGTAATAATGAAATATAAAGATATAATAAATACATTGACAGCAACTTCATAGATCAACCTGTTAACATTTGATGCCATATCATCTTCAAGGCCGGGATCTCCTGTAGTTTATCAGCTATGAGTAATCCCACTACATTTTGAGATAAGAAAATGTCATGAGAAATATTTTTTTCATTGAACTGTTTCATACATTTTCAAGAAGGGAGATTATATATCCTCTTTTTGGTAATGCTTTGCTCTTTCTTACTGGCATTTCATTGGATTAATTGATACGAGCATTCAAACTACACTCATTTTGACTGTAAAGAGCACAAGACAAAGGTCAGTCACATTTCCAGTTTGAATTAATAGTGTTAACAAGGTTTGCCAGCAGACTTGCTCATCAGCTAACAACTTCTGTCTTGTGACATTCGAGGCTTGTCTCCTTATTTCAGTTCTTCATTCAACAGGAGAAATTCGGCAGCAAGGGATGGCAGCAGAATGCCTGGTCCATTGGAAATCCCCCTTCCTCTGCGGCCCTGCTGGAGACTGAGGGTGGTAAATGCAGCTGTGTGGTGAAAACTAACTGAAGACTGGAATGAGCAAGAGCACTTTACCCTTCACTTGTTCTCACTTCAAAATGCTCCTAGTTCTACAGCATATACCTAAAGCAGAAACATTCACCTAAATAGCTACTCATAAAATTCTACGAGGATTGATTCATTTCAGAAGCACTGCATTTCTTAATATAGAAATAAAAGAGAAAAAAACCCCACAAACTTGAAGTCAGTATGGATCTGAATTCCCACAAGGCTTGGTAATGAACTGGTTGTAGAGTTCTGGGATAGCTGCCTCATCTCATACACTGCCACCAATCGAAACTTTGGGTTCTCCGAGTGTTTTCTGATTTACAATTTATTATTATCATTACTATTATTATTATTT